>MU181966.1:148339-171818 GCA_016904865.1 Pissodes strobi
AAGAATTGTTCTTTCTCCATTAAAAAATTGTGTGAGATAAATAAGTCCATCTATCCAAGTAAATTGCTAGAGGTATTCTTTATGAAAACTATATAAAGTATAATTTCGTCTACGTAATATCAAATTTCACAATATTATGAGACACGAAGGAAAATGTCATATTATCTCAGACTTTACGATATTTCCTCTTTATCATTGTCATATCCAGGATTCTTATCTATTCTAAGATTATTAGAGATTAAAAGCAGTAAACGTGAAGTGCTTTACGGATTCTTTCGCGGTCTAATATATTCAAAGATGAGGAGGTTTGTTGTTTTTTATGAGGACATAAAACGTGATGGCATTTTCTCTTGATGAATGAAATTAAATTAAGTAAAAAGGCTTTAGACACTGTAGCAAAATTAGTTTCTAATGAAGGTAAAAAAAAACTCTATGGTATATAATAATAAGTACCTACTTGGGTGGCGTCACGGAAATAAATGCCTACATGCTTTCTAGAGCATTATCCATTCTATTGATAATTTAATTACCTATTTTACAAAAACGTAACTATCCTTTCCGGTCAAAAATGTGTCTAGCAAAAATAATTATAATTTTTAATGTAATAATAATAAAAGCTGTAGAAACACGATGCTGTCTGATAATCTAGGAGAAATATAATAATAATCGTAGTTAAAAAAATAATATTTTTATTATTCAGATTTGCATGTCTTTCGGAATTGGCACCCCATCTAAAGGTCAAAATTCACTTAATCCCAGATTCACTTCAGAGGGGTTTAGCTCTGTTGGAACCTTATTGTCGTGTGGGGTTCTTTGGGATGACACTTCTGAAGTTTTCGAACTTGGGGGTTCCTGAGGAGGTTCCAAATAATTCACGGTCCAAAGCAGGACAGCATCCTAAATAGGCTTGTAACAATTTTAGCCAACCCTAACTTTTCGATAGTTTGTTGTAAGTTATCTGCACGACTCAAATTGATATAATTATTATTTGCACTGTTTCGACGTAATTTAACTGCCGCTGCCTCTTCATTTTGATCTCCAACTCTCAGTACTTGGAAAACTTCTCGGTGTTCTTTTTGATCAGATTTTAAGTAGCGGGTACCGACACTTCCACAACCTTGCAGGATTTGCTTACGAGGGTGATATCTGGTCTATTATACCTTGCCGTCTGTTCAGTTAAGATTTTATGATCCCAGTAGAGTATACTTGTAATAAGGAATCTGATCCTGAGAGAGCATCTCAGAATACAGAGTAGGTTTTGATGTATAATCTTGGCAACATTAACATGCCTATTCTTATATTCTCTTGCAGAGAATGGCTCGTATTATGCGGTAGCGTGTTGTATGGACTCCGTTGTTTTGCATCCATAGTTGCACTTACCGCTCCCTATTTGGATATCTAGTAATTTTTGATTCCCACACCTTAAGCCATAACATATACAAAAATGATAAAAAATCCTTTGATAATAAAAAAGATATTAAGGATTAAAAAAGGTTCCAATTTAATTTGGCCCACAGTGTATATGTTAACTTTGAACATCCGACAAAGTGTCGATTGGTATTATAACAAAAATGCGTAATATATTTTTTTAACCATTAATTAAAAATATTGCATTGCTGTGTTTTTTTTTCCAATAAATTAGCAAGCAATTTATTTTTTTTAACTTTATATTTTCAAGAAATTTCAAGTTTTTCTTGATTTCTTTCGAAGAAATCTTAGTCTTGAGAAGTAATCTCTTATCTTGTCTTGAAAAACAAGGGTCATTTCTTGTCTTGATCTTGTATGCCATTCCGTTTCTAAGTTGTTGTTCTTGTGATGTATCGTTATGTCCAAAAAACTAATTCCTCTAATGGTATATCTGTGAATTTTCCAATTTCTATCCATTTCTTTCTTATAATTTTAGGCAGTTATCAGGAATTTTAATATTTTTTAATTTTTCTTTAAATTGGAATGAATCTTTGATATAGTAGTCGTTTTTAGTAGTGATCTTATTAAGTATATTTTTTAAGAATTTGGAAAGCGCGTTAAATGGGGATTGAATACAAGAAACTATTGGTCTCATGGGGTTCTTCTGTTTATGTAGCACCCCCCTTAGACCAATAGTTTCTTGCAGTCAATCCCCACTCAACGCGCTATACAAATTCTTAAAAAATATACTTAATAAAATCACTTATAAAAACGACTACTATATCAATGATTCATTCCAATTATGGATATGACATCCACTGGATGTCATATCCCTATATACTAACGTACCTATTGCTCCGGCCTAAAAAATTATAAGAAAGAAATTGATAGAAATTGGAAAATACACAGATATACCATTAGAGGAATTTATCAGTGCAACTGAACTGGTTTTAAATTCTACTTATTTCTACTACGAAAATAATATCTATAAACAGGTGAAGGTTTGCGCCATGGGGTCGTCCATTTCAAGCGTAATTGCGCAACTGGTAATGGAAGACTTCGAGTCCACGGTAATTGAAAAATTTAACTTCAAAGTGCCTTTTTTTACCGGTTTGTGGATGATTGCATAACCGCAGTCCCGAAAGAGCAATTAAATAATATTTTAATAAATTTTAATGCATACCACAAAAAGTTACAATTTACCAGTGAAATAGAAAAAAAAACAACAACATAGAAACGGAATGGCATACAAAAGAAATCTGGTCCGCCAGATATTTGAATTTTAACTCACACCACTCGCTTTCCCAAAAAAAAAAATATGTTGTTATACTATTGACATTCTCTAGAAAACTATCGATTAAAGATGAGTAGCACCATTGTAAGAACTATAAATAATTTTTTGTATTGTCTCAGTGTATTAAACGTTTTCGGTAATTTAATAAAGAATGAGTACTTTAGAAGAATTTCTTTACTAAATACATTAAATTAGTGATATTACTTATATAATAATTATTATTATTATTTATACGTATTTATTTAATTGGAAAATATTAAAATTATTTAAGTAAATCTGTTCCCACCGTTCCGGCGGCGCCTATGTCTATTCCAAGTTTCAAATCAAATACCAATAACTTGCAACCTGCTGTGATACACAACGTAATTGCTGCTTGAAAAGTTTTGAGAGTACAAGGTTTACAGTTTTACTGAAACTCAAATTGAATAAACTTTTTCCCCTATAGTAAGTATTAAATCATTCCCTCTTATATTATAGCCCAATTACTCTCATTTCGCAAGGAAAACTTTAATTTACTGTTAAGTTGAATAAAATTGTTGAAGGGAAAAAATTGCACTAGTAAAGTTATGAAATAATGAAGCAAAAAATCGTATAAAAACGTAACGTAAAATTGCAAATGTTCAGAGTTATAAGTATATTCATTAGGTATGTTTTCTCTAGTTAGATCAATAGAGACGAATACCCTTACATACTTAATAGAAATTGCAGTTAGTTGGTTTAGATTTTGCAAACTCAGAATTAAGTATAATTTATGTATTTTTAGCATTATTTAATATTTGTCGTTCATGGCAAAAATATGAAGATAGACTCATGCTTAATTATCCGTAATTTCGATGCACTTATGCAATTACCTCCGATAATTTTTGCTAACAAATATCAAGCTGTACTTTAAGTAAAGTATTTACCACCATTGATGTAAGCTAGTAATACTCCGATGTTAATACAAATTTAATGATAATTTAATTTAATAATTAATCATTTAATATCGTTTTATCAAATTCTGGTTGAATAAATATTACCAAATAGCTCTGAACTTTTTTGCAACGCAATTTCAATTCTAGCATTGGCATTCAGGAAAACTATAATGATAAAAATGCAGTCGAAAATAAGTAACCATTGATGCATATTAAAATGTGGTTAGATATACCATATCATGAGGGATATATTCATATATTATATCACGAGAACTATGAATTTAATCGATTAAACTACGTTCAATATTTTGAGCATGATTTTCTGGAAAATGTTCAATGCAAAATAATTTATTTATAAATTATTTTGCATGAAACTATTTGCCAAAAAGAAAAATCATGCAAGAAATATTGAATGTAGTTTAATCGATTGAATTCATAGTTTGAGTGGTATACGGCTAGATTATTTCCTGAATTAGTAACCTTGGTTACATACCCCAATGATGCGTTGACTAGGCCCGCTTATCAAATTCGACATGTAAATATTTCAAAATTTGATATTTTCTGTCGCTTTATACCAAAATAATGAAATACGAATTTTAAAGAAAATCGGAGTTTTTAGCAATAAAAATCAATTTTAGATCATTCAAACCATTTATAAAATATTGTTTTTTTCAAAAACCGTTAATGACAATTGCAAGAATCAGCTACAATCGACAAAACGAAATCCAATATGGAGGACGCAGTTTAATCGCTATTAAACAGGTCTAGTGCAATAATCACTTATCTAAACAAAATTTATTCAGAAAATCGGGCTGTCTGATTGGTACACTTTACGATGAAGGAAATAATCCAGGATATTTAATAGCTCCAACTAAACCAAAAAGTATCTTGCATAATCAGTTGATGATATGAAATTGGAAATTAGGGAAATTAATCAAACTCAATCAATAATTTTTTCGAACTCTGTCAATCGAAACTCAATTAAACTTGGCGGTAGGTTCTTCTTTTTTTAATGGCAATGACACGCACACTAAAGGGCTATCCAGTGGCACTCGACGAGCGGTGTGTGTGCGGCCATTTGTCTGCGGTATTCCAGACTATCCAGATCCCGGTCAACTCCGGGTTGCCGACAAGACCCACAGATCTATTCTAAATGGAATCCAGCAGCTTTAGAGTGTGCTTCGGTGCGGCACCTCAGATGTATGAGCAATATTCTAAGCAGGGTCTATGGTGTATAGAGTTTTTTGTTGCGAAATAGCGTAAGAAACTTCTGCGGGGCTGATTTTGCGATGTTAGCAATGTAGTCAATGGTCATGCCAGGGCATATTGCTGTTGACCGAGGCACTCAGTAGTCCGATTAAAGAGAATGGAGAATGGAGCATGCAGAATGGAAGAATGGTCCATCCTACCATAATGATGTCAACGCCCGCCGTATGCGCATTCTTGGTAAACGTGGCCGCTTGGGTTTTTGCTGCATTGAACTGGACCAAATTTATATCGCCCCAAGCTCGAACCCTCTTCAGATCTTGATTCATTGCTGTAATCTGCTCATGTCTGCGGTAATATATCTCAGACGCTGGCGCTGGTAAATATTTTTCCGATCTAAATTGGGAGAAAAGGGTACTGTCATCTGCAAAACTGTGGCATTGCAAAAGTTTGTGCCTGATCCTTTGATTGTGTTTATCCTTAGTTTCGTCAATCACACGTTTGAATTCGTTTCTCGCTTCAGCAAAATAATTACAATTTTCAGCGGCCTGATTTTGCTGCCAGTACTTATAGGCAGCCTATAAGCACCTAGCCACATCCCTTTCGCATCTTCTGCTGAACCAGGGCTTTCCTTGTGGAGGTAACTTGATGGAATTTGGGATGTATGCTTACATTCCTGAGGAGATTATTTGCGTAATATCTTTGCAGCAGACTGACGCATGACGGGTCGACAGTGCCAAAGCAGACGTCGACCTCAAACAATTTAATTGAAAAACAAAGTTTTATATATTATAATAATATTTTATATGATAGTAATGGTTATAAATTATAATTCATTAAAACAATTCATTAGTTTGTTGAAGGAGAAACCCTGACCAATTAGTGTAACCCAAGCTAACCCTTTGCGCAAGCCACTGCAGTACCATAGCCGAGGGGGCGGGCGTAGGGCTCCATCCTCCGCCTCGTTGGCCTGATGCTCCTTTACTACTCAAATATCTAAAAAATAATTCCTAAAAAAATCGGTCTTATTTGATGTTTAATACGCATACACCGTTACCTGGTGCAAAATAATGCAGGTGTCATAAATCACAAGTTTAATATTTCAGACAAATAGCAAATACCGTAGTGAATAGGGGAATGCCAAAAATCATGAGGGTTAGTTGTGATTGATTAGTTTTGATCAGATAGTCACTGAATACGGTTTAATTTTTATTGTGTTTGTATTTAATTGCGATAATACGAATTATGTCGCATAATATAATTGCGATAAGTAACAAATTGCCGTTTTTACAAAAAAATATCATGTGCTGCTTACAGAAAAGAACGAACACAAATGCAATTATTGTCTGCAGAGACGTCCATTTTCCAGCAAAATATCTATTCTTTTTTTAAATCTGGCGACGCCGACAAGTAGAGTAAGTATCTTTATAGTATATATTGCAAAACTAATAATTAATTTTGGTTGCGAATTGCGAGATAACTGTTAACGATCGACCCCTAGAAGCTGCCTCTCAATATATTTACTTGGGCCACAAAATTCGGCTTGAAAAGAAAACCAAGTTTCCGAAATCTCAAGACGAATGGGCCTCTCCTCGGTGGCTTTCGGAAAACTGGGATTTAAATCTTATGAGTTCCCTATAAACCTAAAAAGAAAAGTGTTTGAGTCCTGCGTGATGCCGGTGCTCACATACGGACTAGAGACAATGACAATTACTCACAAATCTGCCAATAAACTGCAAACCACCCAGCGAGCAATGGAAAGGGCTATGCTTGAAATTACTCTAAGGGATAAAATCCGCAACGAGGAAATTCGCAGAAGAGCTAAATTGACACATGTACTGAGGTTTGTGGCACAACTGAAATGGAGATGGGCTGGCCATATAGCAAGGCATAACGACCACAGGTGGACACATAGGGTCTTAACTTAGCGCCCGAGAGAAAGAAAACGGAGCATTGGTACACCCCAGAGGCGATGGCGTAACGATATCCAATATTTTGCAGGAAGGAACTGGATTAAGATTGCTAGGGACAGAAGAGCATGGAAAGCGTTGGAAGAGGCCTACATCCAGGAGTGGACAAACACGGGCTGAAAAGAAGTGATTTGTGATTTTTTTTTCGTATTTGTTTGGTATTTGTATGTTCTACAAAAAGATGCGATAAGATGTGATTCTAAATGAAAAAAGTAAAAAGTTGTGCATTACCTTGCCTCTAGAAATCATTTAAAACCGTATATTTTCGTTTAAGTATTTTAATATCGGTCAGGATGTTTCAGCCATCGCTCAGCTCAAAATGGCACTAGTTGTGACATGGACAATGACCATTATGAGGAGACTGCATTGGTTGGGTCACAATCAGTACCTTAGTCAGAGCCTGAACATGAATCCACGACTGAAAAGATAACACAAAAACGGTTAATATTTTAATCGACTAATATAAATCATTTTTTGTTTTGTTTCAACAATTAAAAAAAAAAGATTAGCCTAAAGGCTGTTACATAACAATTTAGCACGAATATGTAACAGATAGAAGTCGAATAAAGTCAATGATTCCACCCTTAATACCTTGCGACTAATTTCTTATTTCGGCGTAAGTATACCTTAAAAGAATTGTTGGTTGCCTACGGACGCGTTAAATATAATGCACTTTGGAACGTTTAATGAAAAGGGTTATTCTTGGAACGTTGCCAGATGTTTAATTGGCAAAGTGGTCGCCCTTTGATTTTTACGATATTACGTATTCTAGCCAACAGTAAAATACATAATTAATTGATGTGCTGCTTTGTCTTGATATTAAACGACTGTTTTTCGCTTTCGCGTTAAAAATACGCCATCAAGATATGTTATTAAATGCGTATGTTCCCTAACTTGACAACGTCGCTCGAACTGTTTCGCAGTATTAAATATATAGATTTCGGCAAGGTAAAAAACCGACTGGAGCTAAAGGTACATTTATGATCGAATCGACTGAATGCGTTGAACAGATTGGATGATATAAATTGTAAATGACGCCGGCCGGAACGAGATAGTTGCTGGTTGTCTGGTCATTGTCGATGATGGATTTATTGTTGGATTTCTTTGTTCTGCCGGCAATGTATAATATTATACAGCCTTAGATACGTTTCATTGCATATTGTAGATGTTAGTAAATTTGGCGACATCGGCTGCTGTAGTTTGCGTATGATTACAGGACAGTGTGGAACGGGCTTATGGTTCGAGTTTTTTTCTAGCTTTTTAACATCGAATTTCACGAGCTACTTGCTGGTTTTTGGCTCGATATCGTCCTCTTTCTTCAGAAAACCTTCTTAGGAGGTAGTGCGTATATATGTCTGATAAAAGTTTAAGAATTTTTAATTCACCCTGAGGGGAATATTACTTTTTCGGGCGATAGAGAGTGGCGTAGTTTATGGCTTGACTGTGGATGGGCTGGTTTTTGCCTAAAGTCAAGATTGGATTAGTAACTCGCCACGTGCAGTGTATTCTGGAACAAAGTACGCCGTTTCCTTCTTCGAGGAATGTCTGTAGAAGAGAGCGTTTGCTCCCCAATTCGTCATTACCATCGAAAAACCCTAAGTAGTTAGGTAAATAAATATACATATCTTATATTTTGTACATACTCATTTATTTTCTGTACAGAGGGGATTTATTTTATCAGAGTAGAAGTAATTTCATTATAGTTTTTTTAACGGGTCTCAGAGGGGATTGAATACTGCACAATATTGCTATATAGAGAGTGTTACTTTTGAAAATTTATTAATTCTTGCACGTATATCATGCAATATCATCACACAAAAGATAATTTAGGCCTGGAACAGGCAAAGCATGATTTATTTACTCTCCTCATTTTTACAAGAAGTGATACTCTAGGGAAAATAAGCATATTAAATAATAGTTCATGATATATTTAGTTCTCGTATCATATTGTAGTCGAACACTCATAGCTGATTCTTTGTCTTTATGGGCACCCGTAGTGTATAATAGGGTTTAATGTTGTATAAAGTTGTATATAATCTTTGATAAATTTCATTTCTACTTTAAATTTTGCTTATAAGAACTTGTAAAGTCGTACATAAGCTTTGTAAATTTAGATTTCATATTAACGACATAAATGGACAAGCTTTGTTCTTGCCTGGGGATCTAAACTCTTAAAAGAGCAGACAGTGGTTATATTATTAGTCAGTTTTTCTTAGTATTTGATGTCTATCACCTGTAGGGTGATATGATATTGGTTATATTATGACCTTCGCATTTTGGCAAGACGACTAATATTATTATTTTTAAATACTCATTGTATTGGGAGTGTTCTGAAAGAGGAGCTGCTTGAAATTGCAGTAAGTGAATGCATACTTAGCGCTTGTTCTCTATCAGGGTTTTTTTTTCCTTTGTACGAGAGCCAGTTTTCCGGGGAGTCATTTTTATTGGAAGCCAGTTTTACCAGGAGCTATTACTTTTGGCTGGAGCTGTTTTGCTTGGAGTTGTGTATCTGGAGCAAGCTATTATTGTTTGGAGCGAGCTTTGCTTGGAGAGAGATTAAGTAGCTAACCAAGTAGCTGCCAGTCAATACAGTTGGTTGTGGTTTATTGGTACCAACTGTAGCCATAGAGGTATGGGGATTACCTCAAATGCCACTGAGAGTTTATGGTCCCAAGGTGCATAGCTGAAGTCCGCATGCAGAAGGCCGTAGGTGTTATCGGCGAAGACCAGTTAAGATAAGTTTAGGTTATATTTGTGATCTTTTCGGCATAATGTTAGTGGCGTGTCACTGATATTTTCACGAGTGTATTTTCAGCGTGTTATTGATATTTTTCAGCGTATATTAGATTGCGTGTTTTAGAGTTTTTCCGGCGTTGTATCATATCGCGTGTTTAGTTTTCTGCGTGGTACTGATATAACTATACTCGGTACTGTTTGGGTGTAAGCATAGCTTACCTATGTAAATCTAATTAACTTCTGAATCTACTAGTGTGATTCTATTAATGCTCATGTTTTTATGTATTACCTTTCTTGATCTTACAATTTGATTTATATTGCGTTAAATGATCAACATTGTCGTTCTGATTTGTTGACTATTCAGTTAAAATAATTTTACATAACGGTATTTTATAATCTGAATCAGTAAGGTTTATTCATGTACAACTGCGAGTCGTCTACCATGGTAAACGCGCCCAAAGTTTAGTAGCTACTATTAGACGGATAACTGTGATTATTGATTAATTTGTTGAACTTGGTTTGATCTTTCGTAATCATTTGGTGTTATATTGTTACTTCCGTTATAGCTAAAGCGTAGCTAATAATTGTTCGATCACTCTTATCTAATTCACTTCTATTATAACGCAATTTTAATTCAAATTACTGTCCTTACATTTATGAGCATATAGATTATTATTTGTTTCCAATTGAGCTCTTTTACCTGTTGTATATTTATATTATTTTGATTATTGGAAGTAATATGACGACACGTTACTGTCAAACCTAACGAACGCCAATAAATTTAAACCTGCACGAACGTGACCGTCTTTTATTTGCTCTGAAATCCATCAACCAAACAATTGTATTTATCAGTCGTCTGGATTTTAAATCGCCCTTGCGTAGCGGATAATCGTCGATTTGGATCGCCCTTATGGATTCTTAAGACCGAGGATCTTCCTGTTTGGATCTGCGGATTTGGATACTTCAAACTGGTGGCGCCCTGGTCAAAAGTAAGTAATTGACCCACTCCCACGCCGACGAGCAAGTCGGAGCACACATGTTGCGCTGGCCGCATCCTTAAGGGTAGGTATCATCTTATTCATTATATCTCGCTAACACATTTAAAAGGGTTTTACGCGCAACAAGGCATATGAGATATTTCTGTATCTTATTGCAAATAAGCTCGAAAATTAATTCCCAAATATCTTTAGTGTCTTTAAAATAAGTATACCTTAGGCCCTTTAATCAATTCAATTTCAAAAAATAAATTTTATAATCGATGGTAAAGGACGGAACAATAAAAATGATATTGCAATATTAAAATAAATTATTAAGTCGAATAGCAATATAAAATGAAATTATTAAATTGATTGAGGTATGTGTATACGGCCATATTATTATAGAGTATTACTTGTTTGATGTTTATTTTTGATGGTAAGGTTTACTTATTTTTGACATTCACAGGAATTTATTTTTATTTTAATTTAAATAAAAATAATTTAAATTAAAAACATTGTTGTATGCAGGGAAAATTTTCGGAAAAACCCTGCTTAAAGTGTCCCCTATAGGAACAGGACGTCAGAATACTAAGATTATTTACACTATGTACAACATTAATATTAAAAAGATGATACAACTATGCTAAGTGTTAGACTTAATATATTAAGTATGTTCAAGTAGTTTGCATAGCATCGAGTCATGTAGGATGAATCTCACGGTGTCGGCTGCGGAGGCATGGATGCTTCGGTGGTTTGTGGTCATATGAATCGCGATATTGTTATGTGCGCTATTTATACACTGGCCGTAATATATTACGTTTTTTAATTAAGCATGTAGTGCTTTTTTTACCCAAAGTTGGAACCTTACGTTTTTTTAGCTGAAATTTTAAACACGTCTCGTTTCTTGGAAAAATCTAGTTCTCTTGTCACTCACTAATAATTT
Organism: Pissodes strobi; assembly: GCA_016904865.1. Classification (NCBI taxonomy): domain Eukaryota; kingdom Metazoa; phylum Arthropoda; class Insecta; order Coleoptera; family Curculionidae; genus Pissodes; species Pissodes strobi. The sequence goes on from MU181966.1 coordinate 159,787, forward strand.
TAATGAAAGGCTGTAATGGTGCTTAATATCGTGGCACATTTTTTTAATTAATTTTTTACCGAATGTGGAATAAAAAAGAATAATTTGACAAAATATATATTTAAAAATATAAGCGCCTCAAAAGGAAAAATTGTGATTCGATGAATTGAGTTCTATTAATTTACCGGATACGATGAAATTGATTTTAAATTACGGTATAATTTCTTAATTACTTATAAAATCCAAGCTTATGGAAAATTGCGTGGCTGTCAGTATGATGAGCTTTTTCGAAGGGAATGATCTATTGTCGAGAAAGAAATTCAGGTTTCTCAAGGGGAAAATAAGGTTCATGGAATACTACTCTTTTGTTAGGAATGATGCAATTTTTTTATTTAGGGAGAACAATCCTGTCCTATTCTGTGATTTTAGTAAAACTTTTTATAATTAGATATATAGATAAATAGAGTACAGAGTGTGAGGGTAAGAGAAGCTTTGCTGCAAAAATGAGGTTTCTTGTAGGCCAAAGTATGTACTCGGTGGCAATTTTTTCTATTGATATAAATAAACTTGCTTCGAATCAGACAGACCAGACCAAGAATCCACTTTAAATGAACTTGCTTGAAATCAGACAGACCAAGAATCCACTTTTGCGCCTGACACCAATTCTCTGTCTCCGTGAACTCTTTAAGCGCAGCTATGGATCGGCTGTGAAAGAAGGAAATTAACGTAAATCTGCCCTTTCATAAATGAGTGATTTGAAAAATAAAAAATTTTTCATAGGAAAATATTCCTATTTTTTGCGCTGCCTATATATCTTAAATTATTTCATTTATTTTAGTTAAATAATTTAAATTTTTATTTTCAGGTAAGACATGGACCAACCATATTATCTGCACATATCGTAAGTAATATTTTAATATTAAATTGATTGTATGGAATCTTTCATTAAAAATATATTATACATACTAACAGAAACGCTCAAGACTCTATTTAGTGCAGTTAGATCTTTGTGATTGGGGGTTTACTGCAATGGATGCAAGTTCGAATAAGGAACTTCCCGGATGCATGATTTACGTTCCGTAATATTGAATTAGTCTTTTTTTTAAACGATTCTAATAATTTTTTAAGTCATAATTTTTTTGTTCATAGCAATATTCTAATCGACTTTATAAAGCAGGTTACTTAGTTGCATGGAAAGCCCCTAAATGAACATAATTTAGTGGATGTCGCTGTCACAAAGTCGTGTAATCATCTAGAAGCAAATCGTTAAACGACAAGTTTCAAAACGATATTAGAAGTTTATCTTATACGCCTCAGAAAAACACGAACATGCTGTTATTATCGATCCTTCAACATAATGGAACCATTGTTTTAAAACGAAGGAGCAGCGTTTAGCAGAACTTAAAAGTTTTAAAACTTTATGAAATATAGATTCGACATTTTTAACAAGCTATTGGCATCTTACTATGTATTTAGAAACTGAAAAAGAATTCCACTTAGAGTTATGTTTTCTCGTTGTATCGCCGAAGTTATAAATCGCCAAGTAATTTATAGGGTCACGATAAATATTTTAAAACATTCAAAAGTGAATTTGTTTTAATATTGGGTTTGGAACGTATCCAAGACCATGCCAAAATCAGGAAGGATAATACAAAACTGACACGGGCACGGGCGGCGCGACGGTGCCAGAAACGTTGATAATATGGAGAGTGAAACTTTTTCTTATCGAGTATCTACTCAAAAAACTAAGGAAAATATTATTTGCTCCCATTGCTCAAATTCATTTGATTTAAAGACCAAGAAAGTATTTTTCTAAAAATGTGATTTAGTTATCTGAATGAATTCCTAATATTGTGACAAAAGAGATTATTACTCTACCATAGTAAACTAAACCATCGTGAATAGAAATTTTAAGCTTCGACTTTTCAGTTTGAATATCCTTCAAAAATCGCAATGTTGGTAGTAATACTTCAGTAGGAAGTACATTTTTATATCTCGTTGAAGTTTTTTTTTATGGCAGTGGTACACACCCTAAAGGGAGATCCTATAGCGCTCGACGAACGGTGTGTGCGAAGATGTTACTGACACGGTTCTTGAATAGAAATTAGGGGAAGCAGATGTCCTGGGAGTGAGTTCCCCAGTGATGCAGTTCGTCAAACAAAGGAGTTCTTATAAAGCGATGTTCTAGGTGTTTCCAGTTTTACGACGAACTCTTCCTGTCCGTCGTGACTGTCTGACAGGCGTTGCCAGGGGCGGGATGAGGCGAGCCAAATACTGGGAATATCTACCGTGAAAGTATCTGTAAAATAGGGACGTCTCGGCTACATATCTGCGGTGTTCCAGACTATCCAGATTCCGGGTCAACTCCGGATCGCGAATGAGACGCACAGCTTTTTCTGAATGTGTGAGCAATATTCCAAGCACCGTCTTATTTGCGCTTTGTAGAGCAAGCGCAATTGCTGCGGTGTATACATTTTGTGTAGCTAAATAGCGGACCAAGCTTCTGGAGGGCTGATTTTGTGATGTTAGCAACGTGGTCATGACAGCACATATTGCTGTTTTGACACACCCAGTAGCCCGATTGTCGAAACACCCAGTAGCCGGATTGACGAGGATCAAGAAACGGTCGATCCTGCCATAATAATGTCAGGGCCCGCCGTATTGGCCCTCTTGGTTAACGTGGCCGCTTGGGTCTTTGCTACGTTAAACTGGACCAAATTTCTGTCACCCCAAGTTTGAACTTTCTTCAGGTCTTGATTAATTGCGGTAATCTGCTCCTGTCTGCGGTGATAAGACTCAGTCGCTGGTGAAGTTTTTTCTGATCTAAATTGGTGGTCAAGGGTACTGTCATCTTCAAATCTGTAAACATGATTATTCGTTTTGGTCAGTAGGTCATTAATATAGATAAGGAACAGAGTTGGTGAAATTATTGCGCCCTGAGGCACGCCTGCGTTAATGGTGAGATGTGTCCATTAACTCCAACATGCAGAGATTGGTTCTTAAGAAAACTGGCAAGCCAGCTGCAGAGAGAGAGTGGCACTCCGAAGAACGGCAGTTTGTTGAGACATCCGTCATGCCAAACTCTGTCAAATGCCTCCGAAATATCCAACGCAATCGCCCGAGACTCTCCGTAGTTCTCAATTGCCTTACTCCATATATGATTGACATAGGCCAATATATCTCTTCTCGATCTCTCTTTGCGAAAGCCGAATTGATTATCGCTGATTATTCTGTTATTCTTGAGGTACTTGAGTAGTTGCTAATTGACTACACGTTCCATGACTTTGGCGATTATGGGAAACAAGACAGCTGGGCTATATGTTGAGGGCGTGGTTTTCTTGCCTTTTTTGGAACAGGTTGTACTCAAGCGACTTTCCAAGAAGATGGATAAATCACTTTTCGTTAAGACACAGAAACAAGTCTGGATAAAACGGGTGTTAGTTCTTTGGCGCAGTTCTTTAACACGATGACAGGTATTTCGTCCGGTCCTGATGCCTTTTGCGTAACTAGTTCTTTAAGGATTTTACGAAAATCACGGTGATGAAACTTGACTTCTGCCATGGTATTGTTGATGTTCAATATGGCGGGTAGAGCCTTGCCTTGGGAGACGTCTAAGGTAGAGTGCGATGAAGTAGTACATAATGTCATATTTCCACAGCCGAACCGGTGCAATCTGTCATAAACTTATATAAAATGCTTAAATAATTATATAATTAATTAGAGTTACCTCCAGTCGAGTGGCGCTGAAATACCTTGAAAATAATCTAAAGTTGAACAACATTTCTCTATAAACTTTGACGAACATCATTATTATCGCACATAATTCAACTTCGCGCTGCTTTCGTTCTTAACAGGAGTATCAATGCGAAACAAGTTACTGCCACGCATCGGCACATATTGTAAAAGTTTTCTTAACATCATTAAAAGTTCCAACCCGACGAAACGCGGATCTTCTTTCTTCACCACTTATTTAATATTTGTTTGAATGTTAATATAATACATGTCATATCTAAGAAGTTTTGAAATTTGTTCTTTTATTTGAAAAAAAGTTAAGTGGATTGTCGCAATCTAAAAGTGCCCCATTTCTAAGTTGCTAACCGAAAAGAAGAATTTCAAAAATATTTAGTTGTCACATAATGATAATAATAATAATGCTTCTTCAATGCATGCATCTTTAAGGTAACAGTTAACTGTTTTAAAATACTGAAGTGAAAACTTCCTTAGGCGCGTTTAGCACACTTTCTCCTGGGTGGATGAAACTGAGCCGCCATGTTCGGCTATGTTTGTGTTAATAATATTTTTATTATAAACGGCTGCGAGTGGAAATTTTGGGATTTGATTTGGGATTTGGGACGTTTTTAGGCAACACTTGAAGACAGCCGTCGGTCAATTGATTTTGGCGATCTGATGTACCTTCCGAGTTATTACATCACATGTGCTATTGTTTAAAATGTTATTATGATATGCGTCAAGTGTTGAAAAAACTAATCAATTTTGAATTTTTCATTTCTTTTTACGGTTTTGCAAACCCTACTGGAACTGACAAGAATCGGAAAATAGTACGTAATTAAGAGAAGAAAATCTCTTTAAATGGTTCCCTGTTTAGAAACTGTCGAGAAAATTGACTTTTGAGGGAAAATGTAAAGACATCGATTTGAAAGTCATAAAAATTAAGGTTTTTTTGATAAATATATTTTATAGATAGATTATTTAACAAGTATCTAAGCAAAAATAAAAACATACAAGAAAATAATTTAGAAATAGTCATCCCTTCTGTACAGGGTGAGATACTTGAACCTAAACTTGGCGCTTTCGAGTTTTGACACGACACGTCATCACATTATATTTTATTGCTTGTAAATCGAACGACTTACTATACTAAACTTTCGTATATTAAAATCGCGTCGATTTAATTCTTGAAAATAAAGAATTGGTGATTTTTTTAAGTGAATGCTATGCCGGTCTGAATACTTATATTCACTGTTGGCATAAGTATTTCAGTGCGATCGTAGCCTAGAGATAGATCGCTCGGCTAGAACGTGAATGATCCCAGAATCAAGGTTCGGCGCTCCTCCAAGAGTTTTTAAAACGTTTAATTTACTTTTTAATATCACTTTGGTGAAGTTTTTTTTTTCACTTCTGTCGTTTGGTTCTAAGCAAACAGTGTATTTTTTTGTAGATATGTTCTATATTGTTGTGGAGGATTCATTTTTACCTTACAAATGTTTGCCTCTTTTCTCCACATTTATTTACAAATCTTCCTAAATTAGAGCCACTTGCCCTGGCTCCAGAGTGTAAACAGCAGAAGTGCTAGTTTAGTGACCCTAATGAAGCTGAAAAACCTAAAGGAAACTGGAAAAACGGTCGACGTTTCGAGGAACAAATCTGCCCTTGTTGTCAAGAACGAACAAATCTAAAAAAGAAAATGGTTAGTAAATACGGTAAAACAGTAAAAACCTCTTGCAAAATTGTCATTTTGAATTGACTTTGACAAGATGACAATAATAATGTCATATCGTAAAATTACTGGTTACTGTTTTTTATTGGTGTGAAATTGAGGTGTTATTAGGTAAATACCTGATTCTTTTGTGCGGTGATATATATCTACAATCTGGTGTTAGGCGTTTAGGAAGAATTCAATGATTTTTGTTAAAAGATTTAGTTGATTTTTATCAACTTCAGTTTTTAGCAAAGGTAACCAGGTGCTGTTAAAACTAACAGAAGTTGAAGCAACCCATACATCTTTATTTAATAAAATTAAAGCACTTTCTTTAATTTCACGTTTTTTAAGTTGATGGTTTCTTTGCTAAAATACTTGAAGCGTTCCATTGTATTCTGTGATTGTTATCAAATGCATATTGACAAATATGTGATTTGTGGAACTGTGTATTTTTAATATAAGTTTGGTGCTCTTTTATACATTTTGATAATGATCTACATGTTTCACCTATATAAAATTTATTGCATTCACATGGTATCTTATAGATAACATTTTTAGTAATTTCATTCTCGTTGAGTGATTTTGTTTTTTGTTAGTTTGGATCTAAGAGTGTTTTCTGTTTCGAAAATAGTACGAATGTTAAATTTATTACCTATTCGTTTTATTTTGTCTGATAAACCAGGAATATATGGAATAAAGAGGTCTATTTTGTCTAATATTTGGTTGTTCAAACTCAATAAAGCATTTTTGAATTAAATCAATAGGATAGTTACTATTAATCAAAACATTGCTTAAAAAATATTTTTCTGTGTTGAAATTCTGATTATTAAAAATTCTTTTCATTCGATCATCTAGACTTTTTACAACACCCTTCTTAACCATTCTTGGGTGATTCGATTTAAAATTTAAATATCTGTTTGCATGTGTAGGTTTTCTGTATATTTTTGTTTCGAAACTATTCAAGTCTTTTTTTATAAGAATATCAAGAAATGAAAGTTGTTCATTAATTTCTTTTTCTATAGTGAATTAGATTGTAGGTTATTTGGTGTTAATATGTTTTAGAAAATCGTTAAGAAAACGTTCGTTATATGGATTTGAAACAATGTCATCTATATAACTCCACCAAATTAAAGGTTTATATTGATAATTTTCAACAACTTTTAATTCAAAATTTTCCATAAAAATATTACTTAGTTAAGGTGGTAAAGGCGAACCCATAGCCATACCATTGTTTTGTTGATAGTAGTTGGTATTGTATTGAAAATATGCAGTTTTTACGCAAAAAGTATAAGTAATTCGAGTATAGTGTCAATACAAAGTTTTGTACGTTTACCAAGGTTAGTGAGTGTCATTTTCTAATTTGTTTCTGACAATGTTTAAAGTTTTATCAACAGGTACGTTTGTAAAAAGATTAACAACGTCAAAACTTACTAGGGTGTCGTTAGATTTAAATTAATTTGTGATAGTTTCTCTAAATAATGTTGTGAATTTCTTATATATGAGTTAGAGTTGTTTGCAAGTTGATTAAGAATGTTTAGTAGATATTTAGCAATGGGGTGTGTTGGTCAATTTATACAGCTTACTATTGGACGTAGAGTTATATTTAGTTTATGTATTTACGGTGCTCCATAAAAATCGGGTGTTTTACTATTGTGTGGCGTCAATTTGAATCTTTCTATATCATTGGATTAAATTTTGTGTTGTTTTTAACATATTGTATATCTGTCCCTCAATACGTTCTGTTGGATCTTTATTAAGTATTGGGTAATTACCGTCATTTAAAAGAGACATAACTTTTCATCATAAGTAATGCAATCCATTATTACGGTTGAATTGCGTTTATCGGCTGGAAGAATTTTAATAGCATTATCCCTTTTCAATAATTTTAATTCTCTTTGTTCTTTGTATGCTACTGCGTTGGGTAGGACTTTGTATGCTAAGTTTTGTTTAACATTAAATGGTTTTTCTAGTGCGATTTTAGAATTCTAAATTCATCTTGATGTTCTTCTGTTATGTTTTGTGCTATTTCTTCAATTGCTGAAATGATATCAAGCTTGATTAGTTTGAAAAATATACAGAAAACCTACAAACAGGTATTTAATACTTAAATCAAATCACCCAATAATGGTTTAAAATGGAGTCGTAAAAAGTCTATATGATCGAATGAATAGTATATTATTTTATATGGAGGAAAAGTAACTTTTCCTCCCAATAAAATATGCTGTTTTTTCTTCAAATGTCGACAAATTAATGCAAAAACATCTCTTTTTAATAGTAATAATATATAATTATTATTGAAGATAAATGGGTTCGCAAGGCGGCTTAGACCACGGTCGTAGGTGGCATTGCTTAGACCGGTGTTGGTGAATATAATGTAACATAAAGCTGTCAGTGGACACTGTCAACAATAATTATTTTCTTACGATTGCGTCTCCGATTGCGTTTTAATTCCGTATTGATAAGCAGTTATTGAGTAAGTTCGATTAAATAATAACCAATTTGTTCCTAAATTAGTGCTTTTTAGAAATGCAGTCACAAATTGAGTGATAAATACAAATTGTAGTTTAATAAATCTTGAGTTGTTGACGCTTATTTTGTTGTCTGTTTGTATTGTATCTATGTTGCTATGACAACACTTTTACCCCCGCCGGAGGAAAAGTGAAAAGTAAAGCTCCGGCGGAGGAAAAACGAAACTTCACGGCCGCCTACACAGTCGAGTAATGACGGATTTACTGACGTTTGAAGAAAAAATAATTTGTAATAATCAAAATTTCAACACAGTAAAATAATTTTTAAGCAATGCTTTGATTAATAATTACGATCCTATTGATTTCATTCAAGAATGCTTTATTGAGTTTGAACAACCAAATATTAGACAAAATCAAATTAGACCTATTACGAACCTCTTTATTCCATATATTCCTGGTTTATCAGACAAAATAAAACAAATAGGTAATAAATTAACATTCGTACTATTTTTTCCCTCTTGTCAAAATAGTTCATTAAGTACCTTCATTGTCAGCACAGATGCAATTTAGCTTAAAGATAAAAGATAACATAACTATTAATAAACATAATAGACAGGCAAGTTTATACAACAAAGAGGAAATGATAACACATCGTAAACCTGATAAAGAAAATTGGAATTATAATATAAAACAACAAAATATCACGTTTCTACGCGCCATAGGCTTTTTAAACATATAAGTTGACGCTGATATCCGCCTCTGCGACTGCAACCTATGCAGCTTTATTGTAGTACTCCGAACCATGTTTAGAGGACCTCATCCAGTAACGGCTCCTCCATGTACCTTGCAGACTCAGGTATGCAACATACCTGAGTCTCATATTCGCACCACACGTGTTTTGGAGTTTCCTCCTCCTCCTCCTGACAGAACCTGCAGCGGCTCTTATCTGCCAGGCCAATCTTTTCCATGTGTCTGTTCATTCTACAGAACACCGTCAGCTGCCCCACTAATATTCTTATTGTCTTGCGACTCCTATTAAGTAGTTCTGCCGTGAATTTTGGGGAGTCGTGCTTTATAAACTGTTTCACTTGTAGTTGCTCCGGTGTTTGTAACCACCATATAGAGATTGTTTATCTATCCAGCTTTAACATATCCAGCTTTTAACATAAATAACATATAAGATGTTATAGTAGGTACATTTTACTTTTAAAAAATGAAAAACGAGGGCTGAATCAAAAACGTGGGTCAGCCCTCGTTTTTCCTGTTTTGAAAAATAAAATTATGTGATCCTTTTCCAAAAAATGTAATCTTGTGAAATATGAATGTGACTTTTTCAATTGATATTTGTTCTGTTTGTGGAAATGTTGTCCGTTTTCCACTGACACGTAACACTAATGATGGCTTAGGCCGAAAGCGTTCTTTTATGCTTTTATAAGTAAACATTTTTTTTTGATTAAATTTTTGCATGGCATGTAAAAGTTTTTCATTTAGTATGTTTTGTCTATGCACACAGCCTTTACTCTACATTTACTAATTTATTTATCAGTGACTAATAGGGGTTCAAAATAGTTCCCATAATTTATTTATTGATCCTATTTACCATTGCGTACCTGCGTCTCCGGACTAGATAGTCGGATATGTAAACATATAAAAAAATACCAACAAAGTAATTTGGTGGATTTTTTTCTGATATTTACACCCATCATTGATTAAAAGTATAACTGCATTTATATGTATTAAACTAAATTATTTAGGAATTTTAAAGCTTAACGCCGAGAAGACATTATGCTGAGTGTGTAATTTGTTTGAGCAAGGTGTACGAGAGTTACGAAAGTGGACGTGAAAGTCCGACGCTGGAGTATCCAAAAATTTTAAAGTGCCTTGGCTCCTCGTCCCTGTTTTAGTTCTTAGTTCGGATCTTTCTTTTTATTACATTTATATGTCTCGTCCTCTCTTTCTACCTACATATAACCTCTAACCATATGTTCGATGATATAACGTATAAAATTTGACATTATAAAAGTAGTTTATTTTACGATTCAAATATTATATTCATTTAACCCTCAGCGTATAGTTCAGATAATATCTCAATTGATATTTTTTCTAGGCCATATAATTTTGTCTTCAAAGAGTAAATCGAAACGATATCTCTTCTCGTCTACTCCAAAAATAAATTTGCTACAACCGTTATTGATTGCGTTCGTTTTCCGATTCTTTTATGAGTCATTTAATAAAATAATTAACCAGGCCCCGCAGTTCGGAACCGCGCCAATTACTGTCCCAGTCTTATTGAGTTAAATCGAGGAAGTGTTAAGCATCCTAATTTTATTTCTTCTTCTTTCGTTGCCAAAGGTTTCTTCAGTGGATTCTATCTGACATAACTGGGTCGCGGAATTAACTTGAATTCAGGCACGTTTTGCTATTTTCGCTTCTGTAGCAAATTAGTCGGGTTAGAACGTTTCATATATAAATATCATGAGAACGAAACTAATTATTTTTTCTTATCTTTATTTACCATTTTAACCCTAATAAATTATTATTATCCAAAATATAATGGCGTTTTGCTATTACAATGAATTATACCTGATACTATACGTATATAAAGAGTGCTGTAACGTCTGGAATAATAGACTTTACAGGAAAACGAAAACATTTTGCTAAAAATGCTACGACTCGTGAAATATTATTTTATTGTTTGCACACTTTGCTATTGTATAATAACGTAGGGAGTGCGTAAAAAACTGGATAGGTATCAACTTTATTTTTTAAATGTAGCACCTCTATTTTTAAAAAATTTTGAATTAATCTCAAAATTCTAGGTACATAAATTTTATGTAGCTTACATTATAGGTAAATTGAAGTATTGCCGAAAGGTCAATTTTTTCCGATTTTAAACCTCTGTAGAAACGCAACGGATTGCACTTTTTGAAGTGAAATTTCTTAGTTGACCACTCAATAATTAAACGAGAATTGAGAGTCATATTTCAGGGACGCGTCACGTTTAGAAAAATTTTGTTCTGCAATAGAGAAGAAAAATATAACGTAGAGAGAAGGAGGAAGAGAGCAATACATTATATAGGTACCTAATACGGTAACCCACAGTTTAGTTTACGCATGCGCGCGTTGTGGAAGTACGCGTTAGCGGTAGATGCTATATGACCAGCTGATGTACCACGCGTTATGCAATTAATATTTATCATTGCGGTTTGTGATTATTTACATTTTTTACGTGTGACTGCTACGATTATTCGATTATATTTATATAGGTGAATAATTATTATATAAGTATATTTAAACTATTCAAATTTTTTAAGAAGTTTCACTTCTATCACGTGTACGGTACGCCCATATTTTTTTATCTTTGTTTTTAATGGAATATTCAATGTCAAAAACTTCGGGTTTGACAGTACATCCGAAAACAGGAAATTGTGAACTTCTCCAAAACTCGAATTTAGTGCTTCTACATAGATCGGTTATGATTAAGATAAGTATACTCTTTAAATATAATTAGGTGTTAGAGTAAAATGTAGAACAAATCGTTGGTCATTAGCTTTTGATAGCTTAGCTTCTTATTGTATGTACAAGGAACACGATCGAAATTTTAGATCAAATAAGTCGAAAATTTCTAAAAGAACTTGCTACTGATCAGTGCTTACCCGCTGTACGAATGCGATCTCGTATTCTAAAAACTGTTGGCAATTATTTCAGACGTCAGTCTCTAAAAATTGTTCTTGGTCAGCAAATAATCGGGCACATTGTTACTCCAGTCAGAGAGCAAGACGTGGAGCTTCGGATATATGATGGTGGCTGGAAGATTTCTCGAGAAATAAGCCATAAAAAAAGAAGAGTCATGAAATGTGTAAATCCAGCCGTAAACCTGTTTATAATGGACACCTTGTAGATCAAACTTGATGTAAAAAATATACGGTTTATACAATTAGATAGATGCAGTTAAACTTTGTTTGCATGGGATACCTATTTGATCTGCACTTGAAACTGATAGCCGGGCACTCGGGTACCTAAACTGTCATTATTTGTTGGTGAAAATGCTTTAGACCTTATTTATTTCAAAAAGAGCGTAAAAAGTAATTACATTGGAATATTATGTAAAAGAAAACCAGATTAGAGATGTCGTGAAATCACAA
>MU181966.1:172218-206492 GCA_016904865.1 Pissodes strobi
ATATCTATATAGGCTGCTACAAATTAGTTTCTTTGTAGGGTATCTCGAAAGCCGTAAGAGATACGAGGACGGTTAAATTGGAGCAAATTGCGTAATTTAAGGGTGATTGACATGCCGTCGAAAAATTTAGAAATATCTGACCAGTTTCTCCTACTAAGAGATATCGGTAAAAAACTGAAAATCATCTATTTGATTTTTATTTTTTCCTGCCTTTGTTTGAAGAGATAAAGTAAAATAAATCTTACGTTATTGATGCCACTTTTTCTCCTCTACAAGCTGGCGGTACCAAATTTAAAATCCGACGTTTCGCTTTCGGGCCCCCTTCATCAAATTATTATTTTTTAAATACGGACCTGGGTTTTTAATCTAATTTTTAAAAAGCCTTTTGTCTGTCAAAACCAGAACTTGTCCGATAGTCGTAACAAATATTGTCATAAGTGAAATCGAGTCAGAAAAGATCGCCTAACACATTATCTCTTATGGAAAAATCTAGATTTGTTGATTTATTGACACGTGCGATGCATCGTTGGTTTTAGGGGACCAGAGGCATTTTAAAAATTAGATAAAAATTCCAGGACCGTATTTTGAAAAATGGAGTTCGGATATCTCCGAAAATAGAGGGTATTTTCTAAATTTCGCGATGGCATGTTAATCACTCTTAAATTGCGCAACTTTGCCCCAATTTAACCGACCTGGTATCTCTTACGGCTTTCGAGATACCCATACAAAGAAACGAATTTGTAGCACCCTGTATACATATCTAAAAGATGAATGGAGATCGGGTTACCCATCCAGTCACAGAAAGGTTAAGCTACCCAAACTAATTACATCTTCGTCATATAAATTAATAAATTATTAAATATTCTTATTGTATATTTTGTCATATTTATCTCTATTCATGTTATTCTGCTATTTAATGTTTTAATTGTTAGCGAGTGTGAACACCTTCAGTGTAATATTCTTCTTTCATATTATTAGCACTGTTCTAATAATCTAAGTAATTATTTGCTCATGACAGCATTCGCAGCGGAATACATCAAATTATTGTTAATCCAAACAAGCAGGAGCTTATTTTGAATAATGCAAGCAATATAATGAAATTCCCCTTGTTTAGACAATTATTATTGGACAATGAAATATTTCAATGGAATATTAGTAGGTATCTACGCGTTGCACCAAAAAAAAGATGAATGGAAAAGTTGTTTCGATTTACTTAGACTTTTAAAATATTATCATTTTTATATATACAGGGTATTTGCATTTTCGTGAGCAGATGACAGTACCCTTGTCTCCCACTTTAGATCAGGGAAACCTTTACCAGCAACTGAGACTTATCACCGCAGACAGGAGCAGATTACTTTAATTAATCAAGACCTGGAGAAAGTTCAAACTTGGGGCCACAGAAATTTGGTCCAGTTCAATGCAGCAAAGACCCAAGCAGCCAACTTTACCAAGAGGGCCAATACGACGGGCCCTGACATCATTATGGCAGCAGGATCAACCATTCCTTCATCCTCGTCAATCGGACTGCTGGGTGTTTCGGTCAACAACAATATGTCCTGGCATGACCACGCTGCTAGCATCGCATAATCAGCCTCCTAGAAGCTTGGTGCGCTATTGCGCAACAAAAAACTGTATAAACCGCAGCAGCTATTCTTCCTCTACAAAGCGCAGATGAGACCGTGCTTAGAATACTGCTCACAAATCTCTGGTGCCGCATCAAAGTACACCCTGATGCTGCTGGATTCCATTCAGAAGAGAACTGTGCGTCTCGTCGGCGACACGGGGTTGACCTGGAATCTGGAACACCGCAGACGTGTGGCCGAGATGTCCCTGATTTGCAGATATTTTCACGGCAGATGTTCCCAAGATTTGGCCTGTCTCATCCCGCCCCTGGCAACTCCTGTCATCAGACACTCACGACAGACGGCACAAGCGCACCAGTTCGTCGTACAACTGGAAACACCTAGAACATCGCTTTTCAAGAACTCCTTTGTCTGGCGCACTGCATCACGGTGGAACTCACTCCCAGGACATCTGTCTCCCCGTAATTTCAACCTACAACTGTTCAAGAACCGAGTCAATCAACATCTTTGCACAAACGCCGCTCATCGAGCGCCATACTATGGCGCTCGATGTGCGCCATTGCCATAAAAAAAAGAGTACCACATAAGAAATAGTACATGGAGATCAAGTCTGGACTCCTAGGTAGCCACCCAAGATTGCCGTTTTCCGTAATCCAGTATTGATAACGATTTGACAAGTAATTGGTTATTGGTTGACTCCTATTATAAGGAGTGCCATCCTGTTGCCATATTAAATGTCGCAATTCTATTTGCAGCCCTTGGTTCTCAATAGGCTGCTGATTGTTGTTGCTTAGGAAAATATTTTGGGGAATTTTAGTTTTCGTTGTAAAATAGTGGCCCTAGCATTCTTGATTGCAAAATTGTGGACCAAACCTTTACCGATTTTCTTCCTTGTGTCTTCATCTCAATGATTTTCTTTTCATTTAGTAAATAGAGACTCATCCGTTCAAGCAATATTACGAAAACTATTTTCAGCAAAATGTATAACCATTAAAATATTACAAAATTCTAACCTTCTGTTATTATAGTCTCTTTCTTCTAATTTTGAACTCGTAAATATTTAGAAGGATTCCATCCATTCACTTTTAAACAAGTTTTGATAGTTGTTCTTTTAAAATCCAAGTCCAGAGTTGCTTGTCGGATGAAAGTTTCAAAAGATTCTTCAAAATAGGTAAGGTGTCAAATAGTTAATTTTTATTGTTCAAAAGATGACGGTCCCTTGCTTTTTTTGCAACAAACTGTGATTTTTTCGAAAACACTGGCAGGCTCTATCAAGAACCTTTTTTTGGATGGCGTCTTAGAAGTAGTTTGGTACCCAATCGTTTTAGCGCCAAGATTGGGCTTTTATTGCTCGATAAATAACATTTCACCATATCGGTTCTTTCTTCTGAGGTATACATTAAATAACTTTAGTATATTAACATAAATAAAACATTATAACAATAAAATAACGATAACGATAAAAAGTTACCTACTAAGGAAGGTGGCATAAAAACTGCCAAACATTGATTTCCAACCTCACAGGAAAAAACTTCAAACCCGTATAGCATTTTTACAACAGAAAAATGTTAAACTGACAATGTTTCAAAAATTAAAAATAGTTGGAATAGATAATCTTATACAAAGACACCCTTACTTTTAATGCTAAATAAGATAAAATTATAAAGCTAGAAGTTCCCATTTAAAAAAAAATACTTTCAACGAATTATTCATATAAATTTTTAACGTTAGTTTTTGAACACCCTGTATTTATTTGTTATAAAATTGTTATCACAAGCCATTAAAGTAAATCCCTTCTATAAGGAAACCGACTTAATTTAAATAATAAAAGCAGGAGAAATTAATTGTTACCTATCTTTAGAACTGCAAACGTAATTTTTGCTTTAAAATTCAAAATAAGTCAAAAAGTGTTAGACTTGGATATAGAATATTATTTATGAAATATATCTAGAATTTTTCCAAAAAATTCAAAAATGTCTCTGTTTTTATTGCATTCTATTCAAAATAAGGAAGTTGATACTTGTCCACGAAAGTACAAGCACCCTGTATACATAAAAATAATATTTTAAAAGTTTCAGTTAATCCAAACAACTTTTGTATTTAATTTTTTTATATACCTCATAGATTCTGAGATAAGGTGTCATCCCATAATAAACGGGCCAACCTGTACCTGATTTGGGACTATGCTTAAAACATCAGACTAAGGCAGGTCTATTAGGAACGGCTTATGAAAAAGAGCGACAAAAACTAAACAAAACTTTAGGATTCATTTGTACCAGCTTTAGAGTTTAACATAAGTTAGGTCATTGCATTTCATAACTAAGACCGAAATGTAAAACCCTATAGATATAGATATATTATCCCAAACGATAAGGCCTCTCGTATGAACAAACTCTTACTCCCTAGTTAATTTAAAAAAATCTTTCTCCACGGCCACACCTGACTCATCTGTGACCATAATGAGTACATAAATAAAATGTAAAATCGATTGAAAATGACCCTGTTCAAAAATTGAAAAAGGGTTTGGTGCCGCAATTTATCCAGTACAGCGAATCTTTAGATCCATTGGGAATAACCCAACTATATATCCAAGTTGCCATACGATTCTACAGGTTAAATTTAATGTGGGTTCTCGAAATGATTTTTCTAGCTCTATATCGAACCAGAGGCGCAACTCTGCAGACAGGAACCATTCTCGGGAATTAGCCAGGAACACTTAATGAAAGACATCAATAAATAGAAAGAGGCAGAAAAAGTGACCCCTATAACAAGCTTTTTGAGACATATACCTATCGATTTACCTCCCTCATAATATTACTAATTTTGAAAAATTGTTTGGAATATCGGAATCTGTTCGATAAAAGCTTTCTCCCAAGTAGAGATTACAAAGCGTTTTCAGTTTGTAGGAACGCCTTTGAGTATAATAATATATAATCTATATATTAATGAATATCCTGCAAATATTTTAAACTATTTTGCGTTCAGTAATATGATAAAACCCATCAAGTTATGATGAAATTCAGAAGCATATTAATACGAGTCAGCAACTTTTTCCCTATTTATTTTTCTGGTTTTATAGAAGCATATTTAGAGCTGTAAATTTGAAACTAATAACTTGCTGATATTGAACTTTTTCCGCAAAACCAATAAAACCGTACAAATACTCGTGTAGAAGATTATTTCGCTACAACACAGTTTTATCCGCAATACCGAAACAGAATTACTGCACCCGTGGCGCGTTTGTGTATATAATTGTGCTGTAGTAGTAGAGTGCTACTTATAACTTATTTTGACTTCTGTGGGCACCTCGGGGTTACAAGCGGAAATTTTCACAGAATGATGGCTTTATTATATTAATTCAAAATCCGAAGGTAATAAAAAATCATAACGGGCAAAAGGGCAGTATACCTAAAAATCGAGATTATTATATGAACATCTAGGATATTAAATTATGAATGTTTTCATATATAATTCATCTACACTTTGTACGAATTATATTTTTTATCATTGCTTGAAATATGCAGATTACATTGGCCCTTATGGCAAAATAAATAAAAAAAATTGAAATATCTCGCTTCGAACCTGGGCAAAATCTGATTGAAATATACTCATTTTTGTATTCACCTCGCATTCTCTCCGAATCAAATCAAAAATTTTTATTCTTGCAAAAAGTTGGCCTTAAGTATTTAGAATACATAGGTGCATGAATACATTTTTTTTCTCAAATGGTAATGGAAAAATAGAATTAAATGTAAAAAAGTAATTTTCTTCAAGTAGCGACCGGCCGATCTCTCGCTTCCTGAGCACTCTCGTATCTCACTTTTCTTCATAGCTTCGTCTCTCTCGCGCCTATTGTACAATACAATAAGTGCTTTTACGCCATTACGGGTTAGAATACTAATAATAATAATAATAGCTATTATTAATTAAATAAAGTCAATGAAGACATTTTCGATTATACTGAAATTTATTTTTCCTATACGTTGCTAGGTAATAAGGAAGTAGAAAAAAAATCGTATACTTAATGCAACTGCTATTAAAAAAAAGACTAGCTTTTATTCAGAATAAAAAAACTGAAAATGTAAAAAATCTTTATAATAACAAAATCTATTTATCTTCAGTGTCTGTATCTCCTGCAGGAATAGACACAATGACTTCAATATTGCCTTCCAGTATTTTTTGCATGATCCTATGCAACCTATTTAATTTCTTCTGCGTCTACAAGCTTGCTTCCATACAATCTAATAAAAAATTATTTGATTGAGTTTTATTATGTACCTATTTCATCTAATAATAATTTACCTTTTTTTACATCCACATGCAATAAATACTTTTACATCCGAAATGCTGGTGTGGTTAAAATTGAGGATGATTTGAATATCACCTGCCTCCTCAAATTTCCATCCGCATTCTGTCACCTCTGGTAATAGGGGATTTGTTTCTAAAGAACTGAAGCTCACCTTAGATTGATAATGTGTTCTCATACTGCGAAATTTTAAACTGTTTTTTGCAAGGGCTAGTTTTTTCAGTTAGCGATGAATAGGCCAATAGTGTCCTGAAAATATTAATAGACGAAATGTTCGGATTTGTTGAAAATAATTTTATGATAAATTTCTCTATGTTATTGAACATGCCATCTGAAAATTCCTGGACCCAATACCGTCTAAATAATCGGAATAATTTAGATAAATTTTCCAACATTTTATTTTTGCTAATCCTGAAAACTGACTGGTTGTATGACAACCAGTTAGAACATGAAATGCAGGTAATTGTAAGTTTTTCTTCTGGGTTGGTGTCATGAACGGCCACATATCGCACCGAATTTCCCCTTCCACATTTTACCCCAAATTCTCTAGAAATATATATATTTTTAATATGCACCAGAAGTACAAGTACATCAGTGTCATTGGAGTCCACGATGCATGTCAAATAATACATATAATGTTTAGCAGAGAGTATAATGCACCAAAATCCTAGTATCAGCGTCTTCTGGACTATAGAGGATAGTAATTTGTTGTCAATTGGTTCGCAATTTGTTTTCTTATCAAAAATATTGGTAAATCCCCCACTATAGTTGTGAACTTGAAATTCTTTTGATGAGAGTGCTCGTTCAGATAAAAAGATCGTTAACTGTTTTTGTTTTAACTAAAAACAGAGTGGATAAATATATTCCACTGTTTTGGATGTAAAAAGGTAACTTATTATTATTTTAAATCGGTACATAATAAAACATAATTAAATCAATTTTTATTAGATTGTATGAAAGCAAATCTTGTACACGTAGAAGAAATTAAATAGGTTGCATAGGATCATGCAAAAAATACTGGATGGCAATATTGGAGTCACTGTGTCTATTCCTAAAGAAGATACTGACACTGAAGATAAAGAGATTTTGTTATTATAAATATTTCTTACATTTTCAGTTTTTCTATTCTGAATAAAAGCTAGTTTTTTTTTAATAGCAGTTGCATTAAGTATATGATTTGTTTTTTACTTCTTTATTACCTAGCAACGTATAGGAAAAATAAATTTCAGTATAATCGAAAATGTCTTCATTGACGTTATTCAATTAATAATAGCTATTATTATTATTAGTATTCTAACCCGTAGTGGTGTAAAAGCACTTATTGTATTGTACAATAGGCGCGAGAGAGACGAAGCTATGAAGAAAAGTGAGATACGAGAGTGCTCGGGAAGCGAGAGATCGGCCGGTCGCTGCTTGAAGAATATTACTTTTTTACATTTAATTCTATTTTGCCATTACCATTTGAGAAAAAAAATTTATTCATGCACCTATGTATTCTAAATACTTAAGGCAAACTTTTTGCAAGAATAAAATTTTTTGATTTGAGCCTTCATTTCGGAGAGAATGCGAGGTGAATACAAAAATGAGTATATTTCAATCAGATTTTGCCCAGGTTCGAAGCGAGATATTTCAATTTTTTGATTTTGAATTATTTTGCCATAAGGGCCAATGTAATCTGCATATTTCAAGCAATGATAAAAAATATAATTCGTACAAAACTGTAGATGAATTTTATATGAAAACATTCATAATTTAATATCCTACACGTTCATATAATAATCTCGATTTTTAGGTATACTGCCCTTTTACCCGTTATGATTTTTTATTACCTTCGGATTTTGAATTAATATAATAAAGCCTTCATTCTGTGAAAATTTCAGCTTGTAACCCCGAGGTGCCCACAGAAATCATTTATAGAAGGCTTTTTTACTGCGTTGGGCACTCTACTATAGTGCATTTTGCCGAAGGTTCCAAACCCCAACTTAGTTAAAATTATTTCATTTTCATTCTAGTTTGTTAGATGACATAACAATATGTGAAGTCTAAATAGATGTACAACTGAATAAATGATATTATAACTAGTTTTAGTCGTAGTGAATTTTGCACTTTGTTCCAAAAACAATTAAGTCCTTCAATTCTCTTATACTCCATTTTGAATAATGTATAATCTGTCTAGCGCTTCAGCGAATTTAATTTGAGCACAAATTGTCTAATTTTTGTTTAATGATTATATATTATTCAAGCGCAAAATTAAATAACTTGCTGTTGTTAGGTGTTAAAACCTATATTTTTCAAATTGCTATCCTAGTTGTCAAGGAAGTTGTGTCATGTATAATGCCCAATTAGTTTTTAGCGGTTAATGTAAAACTAGTATACATATTGCAAACGTAATATTACATTAATGGCTAATATTTCAGATAGTATTTTAACACTGGTAAGTAACGAATACATGGTTGGAATTTGGAATGTTTTTACGGAAATGGATAATATTTTGAATTAATTGATTTTTTCTTAAAAAGAATTCCGAAAAAGCTCTAGGAGGTGCTTGAGGGTAATTAACTCTTTCCTATTTTATATAAAAATTTGGTCATCAAAACATTTTTTTAGTAAAAATAGAGCAGCTCGGTAGGGTTCTTATGATAGCTAATTTAACTCTGTTAAAATATATTAGTAACCATAAATCATTGATGATTACAGCCAATTTATTGCGGCCACTATCTTATGTTGATACTTTCGCAAATTAATTTGAGTAATTCCACCTAATACGTTTAATTGTTACACTTAAGTTAGTTGCACCTACTATATTGATTAGTAACAGAACAGCAGCTTATGGACATATCTCAGCTCAGATACATTCACCATTAACGCGGGCGTGCTTTGGGGCGACATACTTTCACCAACTGTGTTCTTCATCTGTATTAATGACCTGCTGATCGAAACCAATAATCCTGCTTAGAGTTTTCCAGATGACAGTACCCTTGTCTCCCAATTTAGATCAGAAGGACCTTTATCAGCGACTGAGACTTATCAGCGCAAACAGGAGCAGATTACAACAATGAAATAAGATCTGGAGAAACTTTGCGCTTGAGGCGACAGAAATTTGGTCCAATTCAGTGCAACAAAAACTCAAGCAGCCACTTTTACGTAGAAAGCCAATACGGCGGACCCTGACATCATTGTAGCAGGTGGCTTGGTCCACAGCAATATGTCCTGGACTTGACCGGGAATTTGGATAGTCTCGGACAACGCAGACGTGTGACCGAGATATGGGCATACAGATATTTTCATGACAGATATTCTCAGAGTTTGGCCGCCCACCGCAACGCCAGTCAGACAGTCACGACAGGCTGCAAGTGCGCACCCGTTCGTCGTACAACTAGAAACACCTAGATCATCGCTTGACAAGAACTCCTTTATCTGGCACACTGCATCACTGTGAAACTCACTCCCAGGACATCTGTTTCCCACTAATTTCAACCTACAACTATTCAAGAACCGTGTCAATCAACGTCTTCGCACACACACCGCTCGTCGAGCGCTATAGGATCTCCCTTTAGTGTGTGTGCCACTGCCATAGAAAATATATATATCATTTAATAGCTTTTCCGTCATTGTTGAGTGATTATAATTTTTAATATTTTTCTAACAGATTAAAGGACCTTTTCCTATTTTCATTGTTCACCGCGATCGTAAGGTATATTTTATAAATAATGTATGTGTTTGGGAATGAACTTTCAAGCTTATTAAAATAAGATACGGAAGTATCTCATCCGGTTTTAGGGTAATCTCTTTCCTTTTAACAATTAAAAACGACAATGCCCAATATGATTTGTATTCGTCGATTATTAAATTGCCATTTGTTCCAAGTGTATAAAAGACTGACATATCTCTAAAATATTTTATATTATCCAATATTGGAGAGAAAATGTCTGCCTTCAAGCAAATGAATGCATTTGCTATTTGAAACAAAATTCCAAATCTCTCAGTTCGTAGAAAACATTTCTATAAATTTTGTTGGGCGAACAGTTTTCAGTATTACTTTTTCGTCGTGAAAATGTTTAATATACTTATGTCTTTTGGAAAAATTTTCGTCTGCAATACCATGTTTTCTCGTCAATTTTTTTTGCGTCCAATTCAAATTTATTATATCAAGTATCGTCGCTTCGTAATTTTTTTATCCTTTATTTTGGATTTGGTATTTAAATTAATTTCAACTTTTTGAAGATGTACCAAGAACGTCTTTCCAAAAATTTAGAATAGAGATAAATTCAAAGGTTTTAATGTATTTTAAGAATCAGTTAGCTTCTGCCATTTATCTAGCATTCAGATTTATTTCACCACTGATAATATTTTCTAATGTTTCAATAATAAGGAATATTTTTAAAAATGTTTCTAGGACGAGTTTCAGCTGTCATATGCTCCCAAATAAAAGTTTTATTTCACGACATGAATTTGCTGAATACACAACTCAGATTTAATTTATGAGCCATGCAATGAATAAAGGTTACCTACTTGTGGAGCAGTTTTTTTTGAATCTCGTCTGAAGAGCTTTTATGTAACCTGACATGACATAATATTTACGCCGTCACCGTCATGTCAAGCTAATGACGCGTCATAAGCTTGGTCCCACGCAACATATGGGGATAATGCTGTCAAAAACTCTTGTAAACCATATCGGGCAACAAATCAGCAAATTTTAGGATTCTTTCCTCTGAAAATCCATATTCACTTGCATAACACATTGACAAAGACATTTGATTTTTAAAAATCTCGATGGTAGAAACAACAGTTAAAGTTAAATACTTTACCCGGACCATGTCTATGTTAATACTTACTATTAATAAATATTTTTTTAAAATTGTAAAATCTCTAAGATGTTAGCTTTATTTTTGCCGTCACGTGTTTTTATACAGGGTTCCCCATAATAGACTACCCATTTTATATTATTAATAAATTCCCTACGAGATAATTAAATAGGTTGTTCTCTGTGGGATTATCTTCTGTAGTCTTTGGGATTTAAGTAAATTATTAATCAAGTAGGCGCCTGTCACAAAGAAATTTTAAATTAATAATTTCGTGGAACGTCATTCTTCTACGAGAAGTTTGTTAGTTTTCATCAATAATTATTTAATTTTTTTGCTTTGAGACATTATTTCAACATATGTTTGAACTTTCATGGATTACTCAGTCCAACAACATGTGTTTTGTGTAAAAACTTACATAAGAAGCAATTCGATAGAAGAAGTTAGGCGTGCATTCCAGCGTCAGTTTAATAACAACAATAGGGGTCACGCGCCAGATCGTAAAACTGTTAAGTTATGGGTTCGTCATTGGCGTGAAAATGGTTCTGTACAAAATTTGAAGAAGCCTGGACGTCGAAGAACAGTTCGTACACAAGAAAATATTGAACGGGTTAGAATTGCGTTTACGAGAAGTCCTAAAAGATCTGCTAATCGACAAACCCTTATCCTAGGAATATCGAAGGCAAGCTTAGATCGAATTCATCAAAGAGATTTAAAATTTCATCCCTATAAATACCAAATAGCACAGCACCTTAGCAATCAAGGTAAAGAAGCAAGGTTAGCATTTTGTCAATAATTTTTGGATTTACATCAAGGAGCAATTCACCGTCTCCTAATGACCGACGAAGCAAATTTTTATTTGAACGGCATGGTCAATAAACAGAGTTTTAGATACTGGTCAAATGAAAATCCTCGTGAAATCTTTACACAGAACCTCCATAATCCAAAAGTTGCTGTGTGGTGTGCTACGCCGTGTAATGAACCACTTTTTAGCTAATATTGAAAAATGTGTTGAAGTTGGTGGAGGTCATTTAGAAGACGTGATTTTTAAAAGTTAGAATTAAATTAGCAAAATATTTATAAGTTATCATAAATCCCAAAGAGTTAGCTATAATTTAGAAAAATAAAAAGTTTGTTTTGTTAACTAAAAAAATTTTAATTCAAATATTAAAATGGGTAGTCTATTATGGGGAACCCTGTATAACCACTTAAAGTTTTTGTTTTTCCAAAAATAGTATTACATCAAATATGCGTAATAATGTTTCCCGATTTCTTTTTCAACGTGTAATTGTTCATGACTAATGAGTCACATTACTAACTATGTATCTACGTTGCATTTCAAGATGATAACCATATTCATCATTTAATTTTATTTCTTAGTTCCTTTTTAATATTTGATATTCCCATTTTAATATCGCCCTAAACAGAATAAGTACCTCAACTACATTAATCAACATTAAAAGCAATATATTTTGCGGGATCTTGGGCATTCAATTAGCCAATTTCTAATCTTATCCTTGTTAGGATGTGATGTATCTATGTAGTACCAATGCGTTTTCAATTTTCTTTTTCGGTAAGCCACAAGAAAGTCTGAGAAATTATCATTTAACCCAGGTTGATATGGTCCCCTGATTATTGTGGCTCTAACTATATCTAGCGTCATTGCCGAATCCATGAATAACATTGAATCAGTTGGATAGAAGGCCAAGTCATCAATTTCAACAGAAGATTTTTCCTAAACACAAAACTCTTATCTTGTTTTTTTTTTAATTTTTTTATTTAAGTATATTTTGATAAAGTTTCGCAAAAATAAAGTAAGCGCTTTGGTGTTCGTTTCCTCATCTTTAGCTCTTTCATTTTTAGATTCAGACTCTTGCTCATTCTGTTCTCAATCAATGAAGTTTCATCATTATGGACATTTACCATGTCATAGCTAGTGTAATTTTGGGTAATGGTTGAACCTACTACAATTGATTATATGGAAAAATATTAAAACGAAATTAGATCGTTTTAAATGATTTCTAAAGGCCACGAAATGTGCACCTTTTTTCAGGATTACACCTTATCGCATCTTTTTTGCAGAACTTCACCAAAGGAACTTACATATTATTTAACAAACGTCAAAACTAATAATCATCAATCACAACCATAACTAATTATTAATTTTTACTATTATATACTATACAGATACATACGTCACATGTATACCGTTGATGCTTCGCCCAATTTAAAAAAGGAACTGATAATTTATTGGATTATAGACGGCCGTGCATGCAATAATTATTGCTCTTGTTTTTATTATTTTCTATAAGTAGTAACACTTATCTTTTTTTGCAAAGGCATTATGTTATCTCAAAAAAATATTCACAGTATATCATCCGAAATAATTGCAATTAAACACAACTACAAAATAAAAATTAAACTATCTACCATGACTATTTGATAATAAATGTTTTTCTTTCCTCTACTATTTTCGACTTTTTCCTATGATATTAACGCCATCAATCCTATTCCTCTAATAAATATTAAACTTGTGATTTATGATACTTGCATTATTTTTGCATCAGGTAGTAGTGTATACCGCTCCCTTGATGAATGCCGACAGTTCGCCGTACAACTGGAAACGTATCGCTTTACAACAACTCCTTTGTCTGGCGCTCTAAATTACTGGGAAACTCATGCATATTTTGATAGGGCTGTTCCTAAATACCAAATAAAAACATAGCCAATAAACCCAAATATCTCACTTGGCATTTCACTGACTTGGTCCATAAAATAAAGGAAAAAAATAAGCTCCATCAAACAATTTCTAAAACTCAAACTGAATACAAACTCTATAAACAAAGTGTTGAACGAAATCTAAACATCGATCCTAATTCATTTTAGTAATTCATACATTCAAAGTCCAAAAAAGTGGAATACCAGGGGAAATGAAAAATTAAACCTCTTCTTTCTCAGATCCAGAGGCCATAGCAAATCCTTTTTTCTTCAAACGTCAGTAAATTCGTCATTACTCGACTGTGTAGGCGGCCGTGAAGTTTCGATTTTCCTCCGCCGGAGCTTTACTTTTCACTTTTCCGCCGGCGGAGGTAAAAGTGTTGTCATAGCAACATAAATACAATACAAGCAGATAACAAAATAAGCGTCAACAACTCAAGATTTATTAAACTACAATTTGTATTTATCACTCAATTTGTGACTGCATTTCTAAAAATAACTAATTTAGGAACAAATTGGTTATTATTTAATCGAACTTACTCAATAACTGCTTATCAATACGGAATTAAAACGCAATCGGAGACGCATTCGTAAAAAAATAATTATTGTTGACAGTGTCCACTGACAGCTTTATGTTACATTATATTCACCGACACCGGTCTAAGCAAGGCCACCTACGACCGTCTAAGCCGCCTTGCGAACCCATTTATCTTCAGTAATAATTAGATATTATTACTATTAAAAAGAGATGTTTTTGCATTAATTTGTCGACATTTGAAGAAAAAACAGCATATTTTATTTGGAGGAAAAGTTACTTTTCATGGCTTGCTCTCTATTACCAGCCTCACTCCGTTCGGCTGTTAAACACGAGCGCGCCATGAAAAGTATCACTTTTCCTCCATATAAAATAATATACTATTTCACAATATATTCAGTCAGTATTTGAAGTTTCTAATTATCAGGAAAATCCCAATTTTGGTGGTGGCACATTTAATGTTTCTTTAACATCTGAAACTCACATCATTAAAAGCATAAAACCTTAAAACCTAATAAATCTACATTCCTGCTTATATATCGAGGCTTAGCAGAATTTATAGCTGCGCTGATAAAACATATATTTAATTTGGCTATCAAAAACAAACAATTTCCAGATGCCTTAAAAATGGCACAAACATCATTTAATTAATATTTTAGCAAAACTTTTTCAAAATATATTTTTCAATAATTTGTCTGAGCTTTTAAAACCTAAAATTTTAAAATTCCAACATGGTTTCCAAAAGGGTAAATCTACCACTACAAATCTTTCAATAATTTCAGAACTTGCTGCTGAAGCTGTCTCCAATAAATATCAATTGGCTGTAGTTTTCTGACTGTGAGAAGGCATTTGATAAAGTTGACCATGAGTTGCTGCTTGATAGGCTGTTGAATTTTGGAATAGGGGAGAATGTTTACCACTTATTCAAATCATATCTTGCGAACAGAGTTCAGCGGGTAGAGTTGGCTCATCAAGCTCAAAAGCTTTTATTGCAACCTCATGCGTTCCAGAGGGAAGTAATTTGGGTCCTGTTGTTTCTCTGTTTTATCAGTGTCTCTCTAGCTCTACGAGGCTTCTGTTTGCAGATGATTTTAAACGCTGTAGACTTGTCAAGACGCGGGGAGATTGTGATTTACTGCAGCGGTATCTGGAAAGGTGTATTGCATTTTTATTGCAATTTTAATGTGAAAAAGTGTTGTGTTATCTCTTTTACTAGGAAAGTGAATCCAATCCTAAACCAGTATCAAATTGGCATATTTGACCCAAATCGAACTAGTGAGCTTAAAGATCTGGGAGTTTTGTTTCAGTTGAATATTAAGTTTAATAAACGTTTTTCAACTATAACAGAGAGGGCACAGATGACAGAATAAGTGTTTCAAAAGGACTTTTTCATTTTAAGACCGGCATTTAAAGGATGTGTAGTTTTTTTGGTAGTCTGTGTCACAGATTAATTAATCTGTGACATTAGAATGTTTCGTTTTCTGATAAATTTATTAAAAATCAAATAATGCCAATTTTTTTAAAATTATTGTTTAATTTTAAGTAGTGAAATGGGGCTAAACCGACCCACTGAGTGTAACACTTCTGCTAGTCCACTTCTCATTATTGGCATCTCGCAAATCGGTAAAGATGCGACATCACTTAAATAGGGTCAAGGTTGCGGATTTTTAGAACGATCATCAATTTATCTTTTTTAAATGCGGACTTCTGTCTTTTATTTTATTTGTTAGAAGATTTCGATCTCGCAAAAACAATAATGTATCACACTTATCGAAAAATTATCACATCTTGGATTTGCCATAAAAGGGAATGCGTTAGGTTGAAATGGAGTGATCTTTTCTGCCTCATTGTCGCTTATGAAAAAATTTGCTACTTCTCACGAATAAGCATGATACATAATTGATTCATATATCGCTGTATTTAAAAAAAAATTAAATTGATGACGAGGCCTCTATGGTAAAACGTCTTATTTGAAATCTAAGGACGTCACTTTATAGGGGAGAATAAATTTGTTTTAAATGATTGATCTCTTCGGATAAAGTCAGGAAAAAAATAAAGATATGTTTCAGAACTATACACTGGATACTTTACGACTACAATGTCGGGTCAACTTGAAGTATTGTATGTTATCCCTACATTTAACCATTGCTCAACTTTTATAAATTTAAATTATCAGATAATATGAAAAAATAGTACTTATTCAATTACATCACCTATCGTTTAAAAAACTACGATATTGCAAATTAGAGTATTTACAGTTTAACCGAAAATTTACGTTATTGAACTGATCTCTAAAAAGTAAGAAATGTAAAATTAATTTTCTGTCCCTCGGATATTGTTGTTTTCTTAATGAGTATCTGGAATTCGAAAGAAGGACGGTTAGTTTAGAGGTTAAGCATACGGCACATCTTATCCTGAAACATTTTGAGTAATGCCATCATTAAAAGATGGTATTTAACAGCTGCTTACGGTACGAGTTGAAATAATAAAGCTAATTATTATGCTCTTATTATGCAATATTATTAACATTTTATGATGCACGGAATATATTTTTCGTGAAAAATCATCAATTCCCCATATTTGCACTGTCTCATATATTGGGAAAATAATATCTGAATGGCGAGAATCTTGAAATGTTCAATTCTTACCTAGCGATACATAGAACTGCTCGTGGACAACCTTCTCACCAACTTCTGAGAACTGAAAGCAATCGGCAATCAGCTGAGTTAAAGCGGAAAATGGAATGCCTTAGCTTAGCTAAATATTATATTTATTTCTTAAAAAAATTCAGTTATAGTGCCTAATGAACTTGAACAGCAAATATGCTAGTTGAATGAAACTGTCAAAGAGGTAATCATTTATTTGAGATCGGAGAAAATAAACAAAGTATGTGAAAAAATATAGACAAGCATATTGCGGTAGATTTTTTGGTCGAGAGAATGATTTTTAAAAGCCTAGAGGTAATAACAGGGACAGTTACCCTTCATCAGTCAGGATTCGTCTTCTAGTTATCTCAAGCCAGGAGAACCAGTTTTTATTCTATCAAAAGCTTTGTCTACAGGGTGTCCCACCTAGTAGTTTCACTCCTCCTTATCTCCGGTATTTTTAAAAATATCTCGATAAAAGTTTGTTTATTTGTAAGTTTAGCTTAAATACTTTCTAGAGGTTGCCACAGTTAACCTAAACTAATCAAAAAATATTGTTATTGCAAAAAGTTTGCTGAAATTCAATTTATTCATCAACTCATTTGTGCGCAAATGTTAAAGGTTTTTGGAGAAAGTGACAAAATTACTTCAAGAACGTGTAGGTTATTTGACGAAAAGTTTTCCAAGAATCGAAGAAAGCCTCATTACATAGGAAGACAGTAAGAAACATTTTAAAAAAATCTCTGCAGTACGGTTCTTTCCGCAAACCATGAACTACATGGAAGCAAGCCAGTAACAAATAAAGATAATTCAGCCACAGACTTGGGTCTCTTCCATAATGATCCGGTGAATTCTAAAGAATGAGCAGCCGACACTTTCATTTAGTAGAATTCTGAACTACCACCGAATTAAACTGTTTAGGTACCACCTTTGTCATCGTATGTACAATAGAGATGCAGGAACAGGTGTTTTTTTTGTGAATTTGTTTTAACTAAGCTACAGGAAACCATTAGTTTTGTAAGCAATATTGGTTGAAGCGGTGAATCGGAGTTTACGCCCGATGGTATGTATAAGAGGCATAACGAGCAATATTACACACAAGAAAATGAACGCAGGCGGAGACCGGGGCTCTAATTTAAAGGGGATCTTTGGAAAAAAACGATTTTGCCGATATCTGCAACTGAACCTCGGATCGAAAATCTGACAAGCGATGACCTCGTTTTGACCGGGTCATCAGTGGGGGGTAGGGGGAATTAGACCCCCATCCCTCATCCCATACCCAAAAATTTTCGAAAAAATTGGAAAAAGTTGAAAAAAAAACGAAAAAAATTGTTCGGAAAGTTAATAAAAGTATTATAAAACGAAATAAGAAAAAAAATAATAAAGAGAGAAACGCGGATTTCGGCAAAAAAAAGAAGGCGAAGGAGTTGAGTTAGGAGGTGGCGGGGGGATGAATAGAAAAAAAATCTTTATGAAACAAAAATAAAAAATTGGAAAAAGCAAAAAAATTAAAGAAAAAAATTTTGAAGCCGGGGGCAAGATTTGAGGAAAAAAAACTCAATTCCTATTATTCCCAATATCTCTTTCAGAAGTT
The DNA here is from genome assembly GCA_016904865.1 of Pissodes strobi. Classification (NCBI taxonomy): domain Eukaryota; kingdom Metazoa; phylum Arthropoda; class Insecta; order Coleoptera; family Curculionidae; genus Pissodes; species Pissodes strobi. The sequence continues at coordinate 190,405 of MU181966.1, forward strand.
TCCCTTCAGTTGTGTGCTTATAAAAGTGAGGCACATAATTTCGTTTTATTTTCTGCGAGGGAAAACAAAATCCTTGTACGCACCACGTAGTGATTACGCCGATCGAGCAACATCTATCTCTCGGACCATAGGCTCTCGGACAGGATTGTCGCTCTCCATACGTACTTATCTGAGTAAGGCCCTTCGTACATAAATAGCCATTAGGCTTTCAGACAAAAACAGCGTGTTAGACGACTGGGCGATAGTTTAGTTGTGTTTTTTTTCAGTGAAACCCACTGTGTATCTGCGAATATTGTCTTAACTCTAAATGTTCAAGCATCTTTGGAATTATTTCAGGTCATCTATCAATTTTAATCGCATTATAATTAGATACCATTAGCTCTCCTGTTTGAAATTCAAGACGAATAATTTCTTAAATTGCCCAGGGATGTTGGATAAATTAATTCATTAAACTGCCCTCCGAAGTTTTTTTTTTTATAGCGTTCACGTTAATTGAGATCCGTGACAAAATTAAAGTATTTTTGTCCAATAGGTGGTTCTGTCGTATTCTGTATTATAAATTCGCATCTACATTATACTGTTACGTGGATATGAGTTGGTACTATTACGGGTTAATATCGTGAAAAAGCATAGTTTTAAATGTCACTACATTCGACGTTTTCCCATCAGACCTGTCGATGACCAGAACACTCTTGACTCTAGATAGGACAACAATGTAAAATAATTAATTCAAATAAAACATAAATAAATGAACAGGATTTTCAGGTAAGCTTCGTTTTTCTTTAAATTATGAATTTTTGGAGTGGCGTTGTAAGGCACTGCAGCGGTCTAGCCTAACGAGCCGTAGTTATTTATGAAATTAATATCAACTCAGCCACTAAATTTCTTTAAAATGGTTGATTTTTGAACGTTTCATTTACGCTTCGTTCTTTTTTGATTTTGAATATCTTGAATATCATTTAGCATTCTAATTTGTTACTAGTGCGATTCTGTGTTCTTTCGTATTGTTCTTTTTCTCCATTGTATTATTTTATTTGTAACCTTTGATTGCATTTTTATGCTAAAACCTGTGGATACTATTACTTGTTGTTAATCAGATAATTACAATAATATTAGCAAAACATTTGCTAACCAAAATATTATGGTATAGGTAATGAAGAAATTCGGTATTAATTATAACGGTAAGAAACGGGAATAGATAGGATAAAAGGTAATAAATGATAAAAAGCATCGAACGGTAGTTTCGATAAAGATAAGGTAAGCAATTATATGGCCTACTTGTATGTTATTTTCATATGAAGGTTCACTGATACTAGCTAATGGATATTTCCTCACTCATACTGCTACTTAGCTGGCCGCTGCGCTGCTGGTCCCAACTAGTGCTTTACTGCGCCATCTGAAGCTGCACGTCACGCCATGTAGGTCAACGTCAGTGCGACCCAAACTAACCCAAACTGGCACAAGTGAACTTTGAAACATTTGAAGGCTATGTTTTCAATTTTAAGATAAATTCAAGTTCAAATAGCTATGTTAAGTTCTAATGTAAGGTAGAGACAATATCAATCACAAAAATATACCAGTGAAAGGGAAGAAACTATATTTCTGGGTTTGGTAGCGTTTACACCGCTGCAGCATTTCAATTATGGGGTTATTACTTGTGTCTTGGGTTAAGTTCTCCATTCTTCTTGAGTGGCAATTATGAGCTCTTGGTGGTTTTTAGGCGGATTATTTTTTTTACTTATGTCTCTCTTGAAATAATCCCAAACGTATTCTATTGGATTCATATTTAAGAATAATAGGGCGCAAGCCCAAAGGAGTGATATCACCGTCATCTAGAGCATTTTGAACAAGTTTGGCACTGAGAGGGCGGGCATTTTTATTCTCAAGGATAAAATTGGAGCCGATTTGTTATCCTATTGGATAAATTATTTTCTTTATAACGTTTTTCACATAAAAATTAGCATCTATTTTTTGTGGTACAAGAATAAGCTGTGTACGACCGTTGCACATAATGCTTCTCTAAAACATTTCGGTACATCTTTGATACGGAGCAAGTACAAGAGCTATATTTAACCGGTTTTATCATCCCGACTTTCTCCAAATCCTTTTCCGATTATCATTATTAAGTAATTCGATTCTGGTCTCATCGGTGAATGTTACAAACCGCCCGCGCTACTGCTGTAATATTCAGTTTTGGTGCTATCGAGCCCATTGCAGTCTCCTACGGGGACCAATTTTAGCCAATTTAGTCGTGGAACTGACTCTTAGACATTGGCAGGCTTGATATTGCCGCCCGATATGTATGCTGAAAATTAAATTACAACTCTAGGACTGGTGCTAGGCAATTTTTCCTAGCATACTAAATAATATTGCGATCTTATCTACAAATTATTGAACTTGGACGACCGGATCTTGGACGGTAACATTACCAGTTTCTTCAAATCGCCATATCGTACGACTAACAGTGGACTGACCACTCGAAAGACAAGAGAGCGATTATTCTGGCTCTTTTAAAAGTAAAAATTTCAGCTTCAAGCATTGTTCTCACTTTCAATACGACTAACCTAAATTGACAGATTCTATAGAAATTAAAACAACAAACTCGATATTTTGCTACTGATTTTAAATACTGCATTACAACCAATGTGGTATTATCACGATTACGACAAAGGCGGGTATAAGATACACGATAGAATTTAACACTGCGGATATCTTAAGAGATCCATAAATCAAAAAATTACCCGCCTTGAAATCGACTGAAGCATAAAATTGCCGCTCAAGCAGAATGGATCAATTTAACCCCAAAACACAATTAATAACCTCATAATCGGGTATCGACGCGTTGGCGACTTAATTGTAAGCAGAGGTAGCAAGGCCAGGTATTAGTCACATAATATTTTCATTTCAATTTTTGCCCTTTATCTGCATGCGTTACAAAATGTTAAATAAAAAAAAATTAAATCCGGCAGTATACCATTTTCTTGTGATAATTCATTGGACAACTCTTGAAACTACTTATCTTGTATAGAAATATCAAGTCGTGGAAGGTAATCTTCCACGACTCAAATAGATGGGAGATGCAAAGCTTTTACCGATGAGTGTAAGTAATATAGGGTATATAAAAATTATAATAATAATACTTTATTTATCACTAGATCTTATTCATACTATTTTTGTCATATGCTATGAAACTGTATGTTTATTACTATTTCTCGACTGGGTTTATGCAAATATTTTTGACGGAGTAACAAGTGGCAAGAATAAATGAAGCACTTGCCTTTCGTTCAACACAAAAAACTCTACAATAATAACTATGAAGTCCGCGTTAAATAAAAAATATATATATTTTTACAACTTTCCCACGACTTTTCTTGTTTTAACGCTGGAATTTACTTAGTATGGGTTGGCTGTAGCGTGAAAGCTTTTTCTTAGTCTCATTCAACAAAACTCGTCAAAAAAGTAAGTTAGAGCAGAGCTAAAGTAATTTCCACTGCCGGGACGTCATAACGCCAAGTCACGTTCTTTATTTATATTATTCTGTTCTTGTATAAATTTAAAATTATAATGAAATAGAAATAAAGATGAAAATAATATTACTGCCAAGCACTTTCCGTTTGGATTAACCCAAACTAACACCAGATATATTATTTGTCGAAGTATGTATGGTGGCAGGTACCCTCCTGTGGAAGGGCGTAACGCCTACATTTATTTCTTTGACATGGTCAACAGTCATCAAAAATACTAAAAAAAAATAAATTGATGTTATACAATGCCTTAGGTTACCGCAAAAGTAGTTTAGCTTACTCACTGACATTTAGGCATCTTAAGTTTCACATCGGAATCAATTTTTCTCCTACATAGCTGAAAATCTTGTGAATTTTTTCTATTGATCTGAATACGCAATAGCATCATGCACTCACTTACCGTTCATTTTAAGCGCTGTTTAATTAATTGCTAATATTCGATAACACATTTCATGCGTTACCACGTTCATGTATTGCGTTCCTCTGAAGTATCTAAGCCTATTTTTTCAGTATTTTTCAATTCATAATCTAATGTTGCTAGATGGAACCTAAATTTACTTGTTCTTGTAATTGTTACTGTTTTATTTCTTAAAATGTGAATATGGTGTGATTATATATTATATCAGATGCTTAGATTGCATTTTGTAAAAGAAGCTTAAAGTTGAAACAAATTATACTTTGTTTCAATTGATTTTTTATACAATTAATTCGTGAGCACAAATAACCGAAATATTTTGGAAAAGTGATCTAACTTATTTATGTGGTAAGGGGATTGTACGCTCAAATATTTCCAGCTAACAGCACACAGGATTTTTTAGCTTAAACGATATAATTTTTCCCCCAGTAGCACCTTTATCTCAAATTTTAATTATACTGATCTAAATTGTTCCTTTAGCTAGGGTAACTAAAAGGTATGTTGGGCCATTCCTTCACGAAATAACAGTTTGGATTAAGATATCCAGAACTACTAGTTTTAACTATAATAGCCCAACGGACCTGAACATAATTTAATTAGAGTTGCCAAAGTTTGCGGTTTACTGATTTCAAATTATCGTCGTCTGAGCAGGTCTGATATATAAAGGCGTACTAAATTAAACTATTGTAATTCTATACCGTCATAACAAACGTATAGAGAAGGTTTGTAAAGATAAACGAAAGTTTAAGGCGATATTACTTTGAAGTTTAATTGGATACCGCAGGCGAATCATGCACAAATATGCTGGCCTCTTGTTGCATTCACTAAAAGTTTGAGGTCTCTAGGCTTTAAAGGTCTGTTTTATATACACGAGGTGAGTATAATATACAACAGGAACGTTTCATAAATATTTAATCATAAGTATTTAATAGTATTAGGCTACCAAAAATCGCGGCGCAAATACCGACTAGATATTTTATTTATATATATTTTTGAATTCTGAGGTTAATTTTAGACATTTTTGTATAACACGTCTTTTATCATACATTATGTGTGAGATTTTTCTATGAGGTATTTTGTATCTTATTATGTTTTCTGTTATGAATTTCGAAAATAATAGTTTAAATACATGGCATTTTTCATTTTAGAAATTGGCGTCGCCAGCATCTTTTTTTCCGGCGGACGAGTTAGCACTTATTGCAGGTGGAGACCTTTCTGTTGTACTATTCGCGGCTGGCTCAGTCGGATGCAAAAATTTTCGGGCTGGCCAATATTCGCCCAAAAGTCGTTAACATCGTTAAAAAACAAAAAGGTCGTGGGGTCAACAACGAATAAAAACCATAAACATGATGGTAAATCTTACTGACATTAAATCAAACCACTATATACAGGGTTAGGAAAAATTACAAGAACAGTCGATTATTTCGAAATATGCAGGGGTTATAAAAATATGTCTTATATAAAAGTTGTAGGGCTGTTAAAAATCTAGATATTTGTAATAAATTGGAATATACAGGGTCGCCCACAAAGTTATCGGGAATGACAGTTATATTTTTTAATGGAACACCCCATATCACATTACTTATTTTGATTGCCTAGTCAATTTTGAAAACTTTTTATTAACAATACTTTATTCCTAAATTCATTAGTTTCCTAGACATCATGACATTTAGTTACAAATCGCCAAATTAATTTCAAGAAACAATTTGATAAGTTAACTTTAAAAAAACAACGGTATAACAAATCATGGAAAAACGGCTCTATTTTTAATAAACGTTGAAAAAGGCCCCTATTTACTAATTGACAATGATATCGCAAAAATGTCTTTGGGCTTTGGTCTTTTGGATCAGAATTAATTTTATTTACTCGTTTTAAGCAAATTGTATAAACTTAGTTAGTATTTTGTTGAGATGCAAAATTTGTTTTATCTAAACGTTTTAAGTAAGTTGTATAGACATAGCTTCTGTTTTATTCAAAGGCAAATTTGATTTTATCTGAACGTTTTAAGCGACTGTATATAGACTTAGATATACTCATTACCCTTTTATTCAAATGCAAAATTGATTTTAACAAACGTTTTAAGCAAATTATATCAGCTTAGCGATACTCGTTACTGTTTTATTTAAATACTAGCTGACCCGGCGAACTTCGTACCACCTAACAATGAATTTATAGATGTAAAAATTTTAAGAAATGGATTAATAAAAAAAATATTATTAAAACTAGAAAGAATATCGTGTTAACTTTTAGCTAAACATAATTTAGGATTTTATTAACGTAATAAAATGAATATAAAAAATGTATTAAATTCAATAGTTTATTAGGATAATATATATAAAGAAAATAAAAATTCAGTAATAGTACAAACATCAAGTATTTCAATGGCATGCCAGCAAGAAATTTGCTTTATTGAAGCTATGTATATTGCTGCATGGGTGGCACTCAAGTTGATTCCCTTCAGTGAAGCACGTTGTGATGCATTTTTCGTTTTGTTGTCAGGCGCAAGAACAAATAAAGCGGATGGTTTGCCGACACGTGAACATGCCACGTACAATTATTGACCATGAGAAAAACATGAATTTTCTAGATTCAGACCACAAATACTTAACGATTGGCCCTGTGATTTGTTAATCGTCATGGCGAATGCAAGACGAATTGAAAATTAAGTCGTTTAAACTCAAAGGGCAAATATGTTGGGATCATCAGAATCCTCGGATAGTTCTTTATAAAATTGTCGATTGTTAGGATAGTTGATTTACTATCGATACTATCGATATACTATCGATGTTTAAGCAACACTAAGTACTGGATCTGGAATGATTGAGACCAATCGATTTGATAGTTGTTTACATTTACATATACATTTCGATTCGAGTATTTTCTATGATTTTAAATATCTTTCTATATTTTAATATGCTATTTTCCTACTATGTTCCGTTAAATTTCTATTCTATAATATTTATTATATTATGTCACTGATTTGCAGTGCACATCAATTATTACAAAAATATCATTCGCGAAATTGCCAAGCAACAAACTTTCATATCTTTCGAAAAGTTTGCCGACAAAATTTTTTGTCTTGTGATATTATATATGAAAAAACATATTACTACAATATATTAAAGTCAGAAAATTATCGATGTGAAATTTGAATTTATACTGGTAGGCTGTTGTGCTTATAGTGACAATAGACCTGCGTGAGTAAGGAAACCTTTAAGCGTCGCGCAAACCAGAGCGGTGGCGGGCGCGGTGGCGGTCGCGGTGGCGGTGGCGGTAAAATACTGTACGTGTATTTGCCAGATCGCTTCTGTTTGCGGTATTTAATTAACTTACACGCACAGTATTCTACCGCCACTGCCACCGCGACCGCCACCGCCACCGCGCCCGCCACCGCGCCCGCACCCGCTCTGGTTTGCACGACGCTTAAAAGTAATCAAATATCTGTCAATTTAATTCTGTTATTTGATTTAAAAATTGCGAACTTAGTGCTTGTTTAGTAGATATTTTGAATAATATAATGTCACGAGCAAGAACGATATACCAGCGATCAAGAAAACGCGGAGTAAGCATCACCGCAGTAGGCGGAAAAACAGTTTCAGTTTGGAGCTTTTCGTTGCTTTGCGAGCGGTAAAAATAACGCTCGACTGGCAGTTAATAAGTCATGATGATGATTATGATATGTTAGTGTTTACGTATCTAATTGTAGATATTGGCTAGGTTATTATAAACCTTTAAATAGTGCAAGTGTTTTCTTGGACTACACAAATATTAGTAGTTTGACAATAAAGTAAAAATGTCTGATTCCGAGTTTTCTCTGACTCCACCGGAGTTAGCAAAAGCAGCGAAAGTAGCGTCACAAAAATTATTGCCAGCTAAATCGCGGACAATTTACGAAACCGCGTATTCAAGATTTATGGAATGGAAGATGAAAAAGACATGCAGTTCTTTCCCAGAGACGGTGTTTTTGGCTTATTTTTCGGAACTGGCACAACAACAAAAGCCCTCAACAGTGTGGTCGAATTATTCAATGATCAAAGGTATGTTACAATCCAATAATAACGTAGACATTTCAAAATATTTCAAACTAATTACATTTCTGAAACAAAATGGGGAAGGTTACACGCCCAAGAAAGCTGCGATTTTTACGAGTATACAAGTTAGTTATTTTTTAAATAATGCTCCTGATGACGTTTATTTAGTGGCCAAGGTTGTTGTTGTATTTTGGGATTGCAGGAGCTTGTCGAATTTGTCAAATCAGCCAGGTAACATTAGATGCAAGGGGTCTCTCACTTAAAAAAAATGTACATGTGCCAAAATATCATTTGGCGCCCGACTGCCAAGGAATGTCCAGTGACTTCAGGGATTGCCGTAAAATTTTATAGGCTGCTAGAGACTGCCTAAAATGTTTAAGAACTGTTGTGACTACCTAAGACTGCTTGTGACTGCCTAAGACTGCTTGCGGCTGCCAAAGACTTTTCAAGTCAACTAGGAATTGCCAACAAAAGAAAATACCATAAATAATTATTTCTTTATGCCCTAGTCAAAGCCCTGGTGTTCTCCCAATGTATTTTTTTTATTTATGTTTTAGGGAAATTTTTAGGTATTATCAGGAAACTAAAAGAGTAGGAACAAATTAAAGTCATGAATAATCTAAGCATCGAAGTTAGTATATTTAAGTACCTCATTTATCGAAAATCATGAACCTTTTTCAAAAACAAACTAAAATGTAACCAGGTATAATATTTCGTATGATTATTAGGTATTTAGAATGGCGGATTTACTTGTCTCCATTTGCTAAACACTGTATCACCCATGTTCGAGCCCATGGTTATCGGGATCCTCATACCTACTTCGCTTCGAATATATAACACATATGCATAAAATATAAAAATTCTTAAAATATGCTATTAAAAAATATATAAAAATTCTTACAATATCCTAACTTGAAACCACCCCCAACTGCCTTTTTTCAAATGGGATATTATGATTTGTAGCAGCTCGTTAAAAAGGGCATAAAAAAAGAAATAATGCAATTAGCACTATTTGCTTTAGAGAAAAATTTCAAAAATAAATAAAGTAAGTTTTGAAACTTTTTTCAAAATATTCAAGGTTCACAGTAAACTTCAAAAATTTATTTTTTAAGATTAATTGTTGCTACCCTACTAGAGGTAAGTATACCTTACCTCCATATTTTCCTTACCTATCTTGAAATTTGTAACATTACCTTAGGAATTTTCTACTTTCTATTTTTTAACTTTTTCGTCTTACAAATACGGTAACTGCTAAAGTTTCGGCTTAAGTAAATAGTACATTAAATTCCTTTTTCTATGCCCTTTTCAACGATCAAGGTACTGCAAAGTATACCCTTACATTAAAAAAAAAGTTGGGATTGGTTTCAACCCGTAAGATAGGACAAATATTTGAAAAAAATATTTCAAAAGCGAGCCAAATTAAAAATTAAGATTTACGTGTTTTTTACCTTTAAAAAAACAACAGTAGGTTTTCCCATACATAATTTATTCCAGTTAGACTTTTCCCCCAGTTTAGTTAAACGATTTTATTAGAGTCGCCTGGATATATAAAAAATTGCACTAAAAAGTAAAAAATAATTTGACAGATCCCTGTTTACTAAAAAAAAAATCGTGGAGCGATTATCAAAGATACCCATCAATAGATGGAGGTGTGGAATAATTTATGCACTCATCAGACATAATACGATCCTTTAGAGTCTTACCACCGAACATATGTTATATGTTCGGTGGTCTTACGGCACTATGCTATATCAGCACCGAACATAATACGTTATATGTTCGGTGATATTGGTTGGGTAACGTTACTTTAGAGTACTATTAACTCTTCACGCATGGCCCTCCTCTCGCTTCGCTCGCTCAGGGGCGCAACCAAACAAAACTAATTGAAACTAACCCAAATTTAGAAAAAGAAACAAACAAAACTTAAAAAAAAAATAAAGAAAACATGTATTGCTCCAGACGGCAACTGAACGCAGAATCTGAACACTAGACCTGATGGAACAAACTGACAGGCCCGTAGATAAATGAAAGTGGCGTTAATCAACCAATCGAAAGCGACTATAGCATAGTGGCGTATGACTGTAAAGGATCGTAAAACGCCTCTCATCATCATCGCCTCACGATTTTATGTCGAAAATTCTTTTAATAAATAGGAACCTGTCAAATTATTTTGTACTTTTTACTACAATTTTATTATATCTAATAAAATCGTCTAACTTAAAACTTTTTTTACTTATACCTACTATTTTTATTTTATAGTTTTTGGTTTGGTTTTTGGCTAGTATCATTACGCAAACTCCTCATCTTGTTTGAGACAAATCGGTTCATAAATACGATAGTCCGCCATTTTGGATTCGCCATGTTGATATTTTATTTAAGTTTGAGGCAAAAATCATATTTAGCCACCTTAAATACCTACTCCGAAGTTCCAAATTTGGGACAATTTGCTCCATATTTTGGACTTTCCATTTTGTTTTTTTAATTCGCCATCTTAATTTTATTTTAGATTTGAGTCAAAAATCATATTAAGAAATCAGTTCATAAATGAGAGTCCGCCATTTTGATTTTTTAAAGTTTTAGTGAAAAATTGCATTCAACGACCCTAAACACCGCCAAATTTCAAGTTTGAGACAAATCGTCTATAAATAAATAGACTCCGCCATTTTGATTTTGCTTTCCTAAAAAAATCATTAAATTGTATTGTCACCTGCAAAAATGCTCTCACTAGATTTGAACTAAAGATAGTAACATTCTTGACTGAGTTTTTTTTGTTATTGGACACGCCTTGAGTTAGTTTTGTTTGGTTGTGTCCCAGAGGAAGCGAAGCGAGCGGAGGGCCATACGTGAAGTGAAACATATATATTTTTTACATTACTTTGGGTTAGCTCGAGTTAGTTCTTGTTGGTTACGCCCCCGAATCGGGTTACTCTGTAAGAAAAGGTGAAAACTTCGGCAACATTGTGCGTCAGATGCCAACATTTTCCTGATTTTTTCATTTCAGCTCCTCAGTAGTCGAACTTTAAGACATCAAACCAAACAATTGCACAACATTTTAAATAGACAAAAACGTATTTTCAAAGTGTTTACATAAAGAAGAATTTTTTTTTAGAAAATGCCAGTTGTTAAACTGAAAAATTACCTTATTTCCGCTACAAACGCTATGTCACTACTTCAACACTTCACATTTTTCACGAAATCAGCGGTACTCCCTCTAGCCGCCCCAGCCGACAACGCCGTGTAGACGCCACTCGTCTAGAAGGAACTGGCCGCCATGTTCATCGCGTTTTTCCATATCGATATTTGTGGATTTAATTGTGTGTTATTCGGACATTGAACGATTATCTTTAAATTTTACATTAAATAATTTTTAGGCAGTGCTTATTGTGTCGGAAAATAGACTATTTGAACCGAAATATTACATTCCGTACATAAGTAAACAAACTCATAATCGTATAGTATATACGAAGTCAATTCAAATAGCAGAAAAACTGGAACTCGGGTTATGAAGCATAGGCGTTTTACGCTAGGATTGGAAAAAATATTTTAACAATGCATTTGTACTTACGCTCGCCGTTTTTAACAATTTTTAGGTAGCTAACTATATTTTGGAACGTTGATAACGGCTTTCAACTCATTTTTCTCGGCGACATTTCGTTTTCGAGCAATATATCATCATACTTTTAAACTTTATAAGTGTAAAATTTATAGTATTGTTTTAGTTTTAATGCAAACTGAAAAATATAAAGAATAGGTATAAACTGCAGTTGTAAAAACTAATAGAAAACACGGCTGACGCCTCTCCGTTTAGTTATTTTCTCCCTGATGTTACGCCTATGGTGCGCCGCCGGGAGAAACATGGCGCATGCGCGTTGTTGTGGGCAGACATAAATGATATATAAATGAAATATTTGGCGCGCTTCGACCGCCATCCTCTTTGCTTTTCATTCCTTATATTATCCCCTCATCACGTTAATATTTCTAATGTTGGCATGTAAACATTTTTGGTAATTTATGAATGACCTACTCCATATATTGTTAATTATGTCTTTGTTTGTTACCTGGCAACAGAGATAAAATGTCAAACGTTTTTACCGTCACAGAAAAAATATATTTGTTCATTTATAATTTGTCTATTGTTATATTTATAATTTGTCTATTGTTAAGACATAACTGACCTAGTATAGGTTTAACTATTATTACACCGACTAAGGCTCCATTTTATCAAGGTTAAAACTTTGTAATCACTACTTCAAACTCGTTATTTTCATATCCGTCAATGTTTCCCATTCTGTTCTCTCACCTTTTTTAATAAAATTCACATCACCAGTTTTTATATAATATAATTTTTATTTCTTTTGTAGATGCCAAGTTAAATATCGTTCAAAATTTTAAAGGCCGAGAAATGCTGGGTAAAATTATTTCATGCATTAATGGCCCCTAAAATTAATTTATTCAGGAATTCCGTGCTACTAGTCTGATAAACCAAAGGGTATTTTATTTGAGCAATATTTTTCAGTGTCAAAATCGTAGCCGACGGTAATACTTTATAAAGGTGAAGTTTAAGAAAAATGACTAAAAATTAGTCACGTAGATGTTTGATAATATTGGTGGAGTTAATATTTTTGATTAATGAATTAGGGGGGTTTGAAATACTTGTTGAATTCCTGAATATATATTTTATTGGCATAATTTCGGATGATTGCGTATATTCGTTTGAACTGTAGATTAATGAATTGGTAAATAAATATTATTATTAATAATTATTTAGTAAAAATGTGAAATAAAGAAATATTTGAAAATATTATTTCTTGGCAAAAGTTACTTTGAGTTTATATCAGCCAAAAAGTCATATTGATACCAAGCAATAAATAAGATTTTATAATCAGTAAAGAAGTGATAAACGACAAATTTCTTAAAGAAGCGGCAGTAAGTATTCACAAAGAATATTCTACTATTAGAATATTCTTTGGTATTAATAAATGAATTGAATATCCAACCCACTGCAAAATATACCTATTGTAGTATAACGTACCCGGGTCGATTCAAAATAGTTGAATCAGATAAGTAAAATTGTGGTTTGCCTTTATTTTGTCAATGATCGTCAAATTAGATTAAAAAGAAATGGATTAAAAAGAGGACCAATACCTACGTTGGGTTATTATTATATCTTGCACAATTTTACTCACTCATTATGCGCTTCAACGGAACACATTTAGGGAAACTTGAGGGAAAGGTGCGTCATGTAAATGAAACCACAGATTCCTAATACGCCTAATTTATTAAAGAAAAACGTGCCGGACTCAGCCTGGAATTCACGAGGGGAAAGAGTACGGCAGAGAAACCCTCGATCTAAATTCCTAAACCGAATTATGCTGTATAATCTATTAGTATTATAATTAATTAAATTACTGTCTCCCGTACCACAATTCGTAGTTCCACACTTGTAACAATACATTTAAAACTGAAGAGGTTTTTGTTAGTTAACCAGACGCCGCTGGTAGGTACTGAGGTCCTGGATTACGGAGGCTACCCAGCTATTTAGTTGCAAATATGGGACAATACCATAGTATAGTTTTATACTTAACTCTAGAATGATCATAACTAGGATATTCTCCCGTCAGGGTAGGAAATGCTTAGTATATATTCATCAAGGCCCTTGTGTATTCTCTCACTCATTCTAATATTAAAACCCTGGCACGAAAAGACAGCAAATAATACATTTTATGTTTTCACTTAAAGCAGTGTTGATCACAACATAACACGATTTCATTAAATATATACACAGGTTATGCCATCAAATATGAATTATCCATGAAAATAGAAGAAATATTTATGCAGATTATGTTTATAACAATATCCAAATATATATACATGTTATGCCATCAAATATGAATTATCCATGAAGATAAAGAAATATTTATGCAAATAATGTTAATAACAATATCAAAATATATACACATGTTATGCCATCAAATATAAATTATCCATGAAGATAAAGAAATATTTATGCAAATAATGTTAATAACAATATCAAAATATATACACATGTTATGCCATCAAATATTAATTATCAATGAGATTAGAAGAAATATTTATGTAAATTATGTTAATAACAATATGAAAATGTATACACATATTAGGCCATCAAATATTAATTATCAATAAGATTAGTAGAAATATTTATGTAAATTATGTTAGTAACAATATGAAAATGTAGACACATGTTAGGACATCAAATATTAATTATCAATGAGATTAGTACAAATATTTATGCAAATTATGTTAGTAACAATATGAAAATTTATACACATGTTAGGCCATCAAATATTAATTATCAATGAGATTAGTAGAAATATTTATGTAAATTATGTTAATAACAATATGAAAATGTAGACACATGTTAGGCCATCAAATATTAATTATCAATGAGATTAGAAGAAATATTTATGTAAATTATGTTAATACCAATATGAAAATGTAGACACATGTTATGCCATCAAATATAAATTATCAATGAAAATAGAAGAAATAGTTATGCAAATTATGTTAATAACAATATGAACATGTATCCACACGTTAGGCCATCAAATATTAATTATCAATGAGATTAGAAGAAATATTTATGCAAATTATGTTAATAACAATATGAAAATATATACACATGTTATGCCATCAAATATTAATTATCAATGAAAATAGAAGAAATATTTATGCAAATTATGTTAATAACAACATGAAAATGTATACACATGTTAGGCCATCAAATATTAATTATCAATGAGATTAGAAGAAATATTTATGCAAATTATGTTAATAACAATATGAAAATGTATACACATGTTATACCATCAAATATGAATTATCAATGAGTATAAAATATATAATGGTACAAATTATGCTAATCACAATATTATAAGTTTCATTTTACCGACTTGTAATGACATATTGCAACACAGAAGCAAAACAATTCACCAAAATAATCTGTACACTCCGATGGTTTCTGACTCCCTCTATTTTTCGTTCTCCAGCAATCCCTTTCGGATATCCTCCAAAAAACCTCGCAAAAACTCGACTTCAATTTATGACTTGTTTTTATCCTTTACATGTATAAAGGGTGTCTCAAAATATACACATATATAGGGTGTCTCAAAAATTAAGGTATCAGGTCTAATGAAATAGTATTTTAAAGAGATGGGTTATCTCACTATATAAATGCGATATGATTTGCAAATTATTAGAGTCATATTAGATGCGCCCTGCAAGATGCTAATGACCGTTATGCAGGACAGTTTTTCAAGTGAAAATTTATGTTAGCGGTTTTTTTCCTGGGTAGTAAACGAAACCAGGCCGTCATGCGTTTGACTCGCTCATTCGGTAAATTCGGCTCGAGTAGGAGTGAAGTGAATTTTGGCTCACTTTTTCCTGGGTAGTAATTGGACTGAGCCATCAGGCTAGTCACGCTGGGCAATTTTCTTGAAAACGACTGCAAATGGAAATTTGGGTTTTAGCACGTTTTTATAGGCATTAGGAATGCTTTGATACGTGATAGCCGTCGAAAAAATTTATTATTTTTGATGAATTTTTCTGTACACGTTCCTTTTGACGGTCTTCCAAATCCTATTGAAATTGGCGAGAATCGGAATATGGCGAATATTTTTTGGGAGTGTATATTTTTGAAGAAGGGGTCAGTTTAGGTCGTTCTAAGGCCGAAAAAGTCGGGACGATTTGAGACCAACGGAACTCTTATCTAGTATCGAACCTAGATATTTAGCTTGCGTTAGCCAGCTCATGTTAAGGGGGTTTATCAGTGAAACGAGATTCCGACGGCGTGCCTTTCTAGCAAAGGCAAGCTATTCTTCGTTCTCTGTCTAGGCACCGCCCACCGATTCGATTTAAGTTGTGCGAAAACAACACTGCATTTTACGTTACGTCGCGTCGCCGGACTGCCACGTGACCACGTCGCAGTCACCGTTGGACCGTCGATAAGCACATTACGTGTGCTTCGAGACGGACAGCATCAGCAGTCAGGCAAAATATGACAAAATCTCTCGGGAGAACGGGAAGAGCTACTGTGTTGAAATTTTTATGGTAGGTGCGCCTCATGGGGGGGGGGGGGGG
>MU181966.1:211164-228855 GCA_016904865.1 Pissodes strobi
ATATGTGGGACCGGGGCGCTAATTTAAGGGGGGGTTTGGGAAAAACCACGTTGCACCCCAAAAGAATGGAAAGAAATGGAAAAAAAGTAAAACATTGTTCGGAAACTTAATAAAAGTGTTATAAAACGAAGAAAAAAATAATAAAAAAAAGAAAAGTTAGAGACACGCGGTTTCAAGCGAAAGTATTCAGCTACGAGGTCGGGATGGCAAAAATGGGGAGAAAAAAATTCTTTATGAAAAAATAAAAGTTTAAATGGGAAAAATTGAAAAAAAAACGTAAAAGATTGTTCCGAAAGTTAATAAAAGTATTATAAAACAAAATAAGAAAAAAGTATATAAAAAAGTTAGGCGAAAAAAATGCAAAGAGTTCAAGGCGGGGATGGCAAAATGGAAAGAAAAAAAATGATGTATAAAAAAAGCAAAAAAAAAATAAAAAAAAGTGTTGAAACGGGAGCAAAAGTTGGGGAAAAAAGCTTAAAAAAATAATAAAAACTCAATTTCCAATATCTCTTTCAGAGGTTTCACTTTAGTTGTGTGTTTATAAAGCTGACACATATTTTTTTTCATGATTTTACTTTTATAACTTAGATACGGATGCTTATAAAAACCAGTTCTCTTGAAATTTGTCAGTCATTTATAAGAAAGAAAAATAAGAAATTTGTAATGATAGGTTTTTAATATAATTATAAAAATTGTGCATTTCAAATAAGAAATGGTACCATCATGTCTTTACAAATAATCTAAAAATACCTACCTATTATAATAGAAATCCATATAAAAAATATTTAATTATCTCGATGGGGGTTTCTAATTTTTAGACCTCTTGCAAATATAGGATCAAGAATTTCTGGAAGAAGGCATTTAATGTATTAAATAACGTAAAAACACATTGAAATTTGCAGAATTAATATACAAACCTATTTACAAAAAAAATGCATAATAATATGTCGTAGGCTTCGAATGTAAGCATAATACGGAAGGGATAAAACTTTTTCATGGAGAATTGGGATATCTTGACTTACTCCCTATGTGTCATAGTTCGTTCATATATTATGGCTTGCGTAATAAATGATGAGAAAATGGAATCTATGTTTATAAAATATATAAAGCTATCTAAAAACAAAATATAAAACATACTTTTATATTTAAGCACATATAGATATAGAAGGTAGTTTGTGGATGTTCCTTTATTTTTCTCCTGTTGTAGTTACCCTCCGATTCGAGCTCCCATGTGTTTGTCTATAAACTAAATGTCCTGCATTGGCTCCAGGACGAGAACCGAGTGTCCCTGACTAAAATCCCTTGTGACAATGTTCAATGTTGTATTTTTAGTTGTTCAATTCGAAAAAAAAACATTTTTTTTTAAGTCATGGGCGGACACTTTCTTTTATCAATAATATTCGATATGATACCCTCCGGGGCCCCACTAGACTTTATATATTTAATCTTATTAAGGCTAAATAAGCCCCTTATTATTACAGATAACACTACTAAATTTCAACAAAATCGTTAAAAGGATATTTAAGATATTAATTAAAAAAACTATTTTTTTAAAGTTTGACATCCTGTATCTGGGAAACTATGCATTTTCGGACCCAGGTTCATATGAAAAAAAGTTAATATTTTCGTATGTAGAATCTCTCCTGAAATTATTCTAACGGTATTTTCGGACACCCTGCATATCGTTGAATTCATCTTTTACTGGTTTATTTAGAAATATGTAAGAAAAAAGGGCATTCTGTTTAAAAAAATTACCTTAATTTGACCCCCATGTATAAAATAGAGTGACAATTAAAACACCACAAACAATAAAAGATCGTTTAACTAGAAACATCTTTTGTGTTTTTAATTTTTTTTGCAACACTCATAGATTTCGAGTTAAGGTATGGGCTCAACTTAAAGCGGCCACCCTGTACATTATTCACCAAACAAAATCAAAAGTTGTTGTATTTAGTAGTCTGTTAAAACAAAACTTACGTTGATGCCATTAGTTTTGCTGACTTCTTTTGTTTTCTTGATCTTCTAGCGATCAACATTTTTTGACAAATACTACTGTTTTTGGAATCAGGTCGCTTTTTTCCCCATATTGATACAAAAACAATAAAACAAAGTAAGAATAATCGAGATAGAAAGGTGCAAACCATTTTGCTCTATCTTGGTCAATGGCCGATTTTCAACTGTCAATATTTCGAGAACAGTTGGAGATAGGTGTAGAACATTTTTCATTAAATGTGTCTAGAATTTGATGTAGAATCTAAATGTGCAATAATATGCAGGGCATTCCATTAAAAAAAGTCAATAAACGAATGCCAGGTTTTTATGAAGCACCCTGTATAATTGAAAATATTTTACGATATGCGACACGACATATCCTACAATTTTTGTATTTAACATTTTTTTATCTCTGTAAATAGGGAGATACGGGACAGTCACACTAATGGACCACCATGTAGGTATTTTCCCCTTTATTATTATTATTCCTTGAAAATAGTCATTATTTATCTATAGGTAATAATTATTGATGTAGATACCTTTTTCCAAATATATAGGCTCGTAACCTGCCTAAAGTTTTTAGAACACCTTTTTATATTTTATGTTATAGTCTTTACGAAGTTAATTGAAACAGTTGGGGCTCTTAATAATTTCTAATTATTTTGTGTAGGCGCTCGCCGGCAACTGAGAACAGACTATGCCGACATTAAATTAAGAGTCCCAACTATTTCAATTGACTTCGTAAAGACGATACCTACGTCTAGACTAGGTAGAAGCGAGTCGATTGTGTATCTTATCCTTCGTATTTTTTGAATCCTACAGTAATATTTGTATTATCATTCAAATTTTGAATCTCGAGTATGCGGGTCGTTCTGTAACTTGTGATTTATTGTGTTTTGGTTCTATCAGTGCTTTGTTTTATTGTTTTTGTATCAATATGGGGGAAAAAAGCGACCTGATTCCAAAAACAGTAGTATTTGTCAAAAAATGTTGATCGCTAGAAGATCAAGAGAACAAAAGAAGTCAGCAAAAATTTACCAAGTTTGACAGCCTGTAAACTCTAGACGGCTAAGGATAGAGCAAAATGGTTTGTACTTTCCTATCTTGGTTTTTCATAAGCTATTGTTTGACACTAACTTTTTATTTACCACAGGTAAATTTAACCTCTGGGTAAATAAATACAAAGTTAGCGTTAAACGATAGCTTATGAAAAATCGAGATAGAAAGGTGCAAACCATTTTGCTCTATTTTTACCCGTTTAGATTGTACAGGACTAGACAAGGCTAATTTTTGACTTTCCCTGTACTTTTACAAAAAAAAACTGAAATAGCCATCTTATGTAATTTTTTCCCGCGAATTCGGATATGTTCAGCAAGAAACAATTGAACATCAAATAAAAGTGCTAGGGGTCACTTTGATATATTTTTAAATGGGATGCCATGTATATTATTGCATATTTGGATTGTACGAAAAAGCCTAGACATATCTCATGAATAATGTCCTATACCTATCTCTAACGGTTTTTGAAATATTGACAGTTGAAAATCGACCATTTACCAAGTTTGACAGCTTGTAAAATCTAAAGGGCTAAAGATAGAACAAAACGGTTTGCACTTTCCGATAATGGTTTTTCATAAGCTATCGTATGACACTAACTTTAGATTTAACCAGATGTTAAAAAATCCCGGATAAATTTAACCTCTGGTTAAATAAAAAATAAGCGAGAGCTTATGAAAAACCAATACAGGAAAGTGCAAACCGTTTTGTTCTATCTATAGCTGTTTAGATTTTACAAGCTGTCAAGCTTGGTAATTGGTCGATTTTCAACTGTCAATATTTCAAAAACCGTTAGAGATAAGACATTATTCATGAAATATGTCTAGCCTTTTTCGCACAACCCAAATATGCAATAATATACATGGCATCCCATTTAAAAAATATATCAAAGTGACCTTTAGTTCAATTGGTTTTTGCTGAACATATCCGAATTCGCGGGAGAAAATTACATAAGATGGTTATTTCGGTTTTTTTTATAAAATTACAGGGAAAGTAAATAAATCGCCTTGTCTAGTCCTCGTTGGATAACCCTGTACAGCCTGTCAAACATGGTAGTTGGCCGATTTTCAACTGTCAATATTTCGAAAAACTTGGGGATAGATATAGGGCATTATTCACGAAATGTGTCTAGAATTTCATGCAGAATCTAAATGTGCAATAATATACATTCCATTAAAAAAGCTCAAAAAACAGTAGGATTTTATAAAGCACCCTGTATAATTGAAAATATTTTCACAATATTTACCACAACATATCTTACAATTTTTGTATTTAACATTTTTTTATCTCTGTACGGATCTTTGTTACACTAATGCGCCACCTATATCTGTGGAAAGTTTGTGAAGCGGCTACAATATCATTTAGAACAGTCTACAAAATAAATAATAATCCCAAATATTATATTTCTGAAAACTGGTTTCGTCCAGCGAGCGATCGCCCGACCGGCCCAGGTTGTAAACAACAGACACACACCACGTGGCCTCGCGCCGATGCCAGCTTTTACCAGAAGAAATAATTCTAAATAAATTCATGTGTTTGAGCGACAAGGGGGCGTGTCGAATCAGCGATTTTGTCTCAAAATCTTTATTCCAGGATTATGGACAAACTATTTGATCGAAAATTTTTTTTCTTTTATCAATATGTCTAGATTATGATCCACTAGGGTCGTACAGACTTATTTTTTCTGTTATTTTTTTCTCCTAATATATTAAAAGCTAAAATTAAGAAATTAAATTTTTTATCACTGTACTGCCCTAGATTCAGTAATTCTAAGCGAGTTTTATACTTGGCTAATTTTCTTTATTATGCATATTAACGAAGAAAATCGGGAACAAAAAAAATACTGCTGATGAATCCCCTTAAATCCCACTAAACGCAAAGTGGTTTCAGGGGTTAATTGATAAAAAAGTATTATATGGAATTCACCTTAAAATAATTGGTTCGGTAAACCTGTGAGACTCGTTTAATTAATTTGAATTTAATTAATTTCAGGTTGAACATATTCACGACTAAAGTTTGGCTTTAATTAAATACATTAATTGCCTGCTGGTAGGCAAAAATTAATATCCTCTAATGACGCATCGGTTAATCATTATCATAAAATTTTTAAAACGCAAATAATAGGAAAATCCGCTGTTACACATACGAAATGAAAACGCATGGCTTATTTGCTGTCGGGTGATAATTAAATAACACAGATTGATGTAAACCAATCGTAATTTGTATAATATTCATCCATGTTTCTTTTAGTTTTCTGGTATTCGTTTCTTTTCTAGAAAATTTGATGGTGTTTGGCATTCTAAACGCATTAGTTCTTCTCTTTCTAGCGATTGTAACAGTGTTTTGAGCCATGTGGGCGATACCACCCCCGCACTTGCATATAACGACTCTATCTTCCCTCTAATTTTTTCTTGATAATCACCATATATTTCGAAAATCATGCATCTTAGGATTTAAGTATTCGCTACGTACAGCTTCTGGGTGAGGAAGCGGTGAACGATCATGAGCACCAGTGAAAAAGCTTGAACTTTAATAATCAGATCTTATTGTCATTGTTGAAACATGGTAGCTCGCAAATGTTGTATTATCAGTTTCAAAAATATAGGTATATAAAAACGGTGTGTGCTTAAGACCACACGAGAAGTGAAAACTTTAACAATGCGAGATTAATATTGTGATATAAAAGTTTTTTTTGTGTTCTTTATGTTGAAATTACTTGCCACAATTTGATGTATAAAGTAAAGTTTTACCTTGAAATATTTATTAACACGTTCACTGTCCACGAATCATATGTGATGCAACGCATGTACCTCTCCACACGTCTATGATGCACATGTGATTCAACGTGGTTGTTTCAGATAACGTGAATTTTTAAGTTGGACGTGCCATTTGAGCGGCTTGCTAGAGTCTGGACGTGTGAACTATGCTTGGACAGTGAAAGTGTTAAAACAGGCAGGAACCGCTGCTGCCTATCGCTTGAAAAGTGTCCAAATTCTCCGATCTCAGCCCATTTTCAAGCAAATGAGTTTACTTACTTACCACAAACACTATACGTATCGACATGCTATAAATAATTTTTTTCCTGGAAATCTGCCATAAAATACACCAACAAATTTCAAAATTTTTCGATCTCACACCACTTTTTCAGTTTTAAACCGTTTCCAATGAGATTTATGGCAATTAGATGTATACATTTACGTATTTTAACCTAAATGTTATGCCAAAATATTGGAAGACGTGTTTCTTCAACTTTGCCATAATGCATCAAATGCAGAGCCTATCTATTCAGACTAAGAAAATTGTTTCAATTTAGCCTCGATCTTCTATATTTCCTGAACTCGTACGAAAAATTGTTTCAAAACTTTTTATAGCAAAGATCACGAGGTTTAAGAATCTGAAAATAATTTCTCTAAAATAGCTATGCGTTGGCTGGTACGTAACCTTAAATCAGAAATTTCAAACTGAAAATCAAAATACCAATTCAATAGTTTCAATCGCATGCGATTTTTTTGGTATGTTCGGCTCATAGCTTCGGTTTAATATACGAAAGTTTGGTTGCTCCAAATTATTTGGTTTACAATAATAAAATATTAAGTGATGAATCAGAACTCGAAAAGGCGAAAAGTTTTAATTTAACTGGCTCACCCTATATAAGAAACATAATGATTTTAGTGAATCTTTAAAACATCACTAATAATATTTTTGAGTCCCTTATTATCTGGATTATGTCAAGAATAGATATTATCATCAGCAAGGAATGTGAATCTTCTTTCTATTGATTGGTATGCCTTATATGTAGTTCAAGAAAAGTAAGAGACCCAAGATTAATTCCTGTGAAATACTTGCATTAAATTTTCCCCTTTCGAATTTGTATTATTAAACGCAAAAGCTGAGATCCCTCCGAGAGATTTGAGCAAAACCATACCAAGGCCGGTCTTCAAAATTTATGCATCTTCAACTTCACAGCAGAGTTCGGGGATAGACACAATCGAAAGCTTGGACAAGACGTTGTGGTAGGAGTCACCCCTGAGCTTACGTGGACGCACGGATGTTACAGAAAGTCTAATAGAGCTTTTTTAGTAGATTCTCGTCAGGTAATCGGCTTTTCTTAGAAAAATACTTTATTTTTTTTTTACCTAGGAATAGATATATTCACATTTTCCCGACGTTTTCGAAACAGAGAAGCATTTAGAGAGCTTTCTTCCTAGAAATTCCCTATCAATCTGTCTTCTCAGTTTTTTCGACCCTCGCGACTTTTTCAGCACTAGGCATCATAAGTAATAATCAATAGAACAAGCCAAAGTGACTTCTTGTCGTATTTGGTACAAAAATGCTTTTGAGTTTGCCGATTACTGACACCAAATGACGCTTAACGGGTCTTGCACATCAAAAAAAGCGCACTCATATTAAAAAATAATGGGCAAACTGACCGTAGACTCCAGAAAAGGTCATTATTTCTCAGTTTTCATTTGACAAATTTTAATGCTCCTTCAAGATACGACCTGCTTAAAAATAAAAGCGTCAAGAATTATGTATTACGTATGAAGTACATGAAAATAGCTAAACGATTTCGTGGTACATATTATATTAAATGAAGTAATGTAAAGTCGATCGGCTCAAGTTAGGCTCATTTCATTAAGAAATTTAAGAAGATTTATTAAACTAAATCAAGTGTAAATCGCCCTTCGCATGGTTCGCATATATAAAAAACGAAATATATTGAATCAAATAACACTAATAATAACATAGTAGCTGTAATTTTTTTGTAATTTGGTTGCATTTTTTCTGATTTTTTAATTATTTTTAACTTGATTTCGCATGATATCATTAACAGTTGACAAATGTCGTGCTGTAGTGCAACGATGTTGTTTCATTGGCAGAAAATTGAATCTTAAATTATGTTATTTATCTGTGAAAATGCTACTAAATGAAATTAAATTAACTTGAGTTAAGTAAAAACTTAAATTAAATTAAATAACTGTATGAACCTACCTTTAAAGTTCGACATGTTCATATTCAGGAAATAATGAAATTGTATTGATTATCACTTATGATGCCTGAAGAAGAGATTGTATATCCATGGAATTTATTATATAATTTCTGTTTAAGTAAGTTTTGTAATTTAGATACACTCAAATGGCCGACGTTGCTAAAATAAGTTGTCAAAATTTAATAGGCTCTACATTACATGTGAATAGTGCAATTCTACCAGTATTATTCATTAAAATTCTCGATCAATTTCAGATAATTAATTTAGTGTTATTAATTATTTCCGCTTTAATCATTATTACGGCAGATAACATCAGTAATTAAATTGTAAATTATTATTTATACCATAAATTATCACATCAAGATTTGAGCTGCAAAATAGTGGCTAACCTTTTAATCTTTTCAAGATAGTAAATTCAAGTTTTTGTTTAAATCAGCGTTGCGATATTTTTTGGTTCCATTTTGAAATTTTCGCTATTCGGTTTTGACTTTTAATTTGTACGCATATTTTTATTTTTGGATAGATCTCGTTTTGGCTAAAAAATGGAATTGTTCCATAAAGATAATTCGATAATCAGATGCCACCATTCTAATTTGCAGTACTAATTTTTCAGTAGGTACTTATTTTTCTAGAACGCTTAAACGTATCAGTTTGAAAAATGAAAATTACAATTATATCAATAAAATCAAAATTGTTGTATTTAGAGCGAAATGGCTTGCAGGTTCCTATCTCAGTCTTTTATAAGCTATCTACAAACAGAAACTTCTGGTTTAAAATGAAGTGTGGACTTTAGTTACTTCCGGTAAAAATGTTTTTCTACTGCCGCGCGCAAAATAACTAATTACTAAATTGAAATGAATCGCAAAATCGTTTAATGCCGCGGATCCTTATTTTATGCTCTAGAGCTTACATGAAAAAGAAAATTCTCACTTTTTTCGTCGAGTGTGCTATGAATACTCATGGCAATCGAAAATAAATAAATGGCAGTGGTGCGTTTGTTTCAGTTGTTGCTGGTACTCCTGTTCTAAATATGCCCGAATAATATGTCAAAAATGACAGTCGTTTACAAATTTCAGAATAAGTACTGAGAAAAATGTGCATTTAATTTTAAAAAATGCGGCTGTAGAAAAAGTTCCGTTTGTTTTTCGAGCGCAAAGTAAGATTGCCGTTTTCGAAAGATTTCCGCGCTCTGTTACGCATCCCGCGGTAACATTCTTACTCAAGCGGCAATCCGTTACTTTACGCTTTAAATACACAAATAACTATTTTCTAACTTAATTTTATCCTAATTTGTAGTGCAATCTCTTAATGAATTAACCAATAAAAGGCGTAAAGACAGTATATTAATGAACCATACTGCTTACCGGATGTGCAGTTTTGTAAATTCACAATCAGAACAAATAATTTAAAAAAAAATAACTTATTTATTTCTGAATAACACTATTAATAATTATCCCACGAATTATTTTATTATAATATTCGAATTGGCCTCTTCCTAAATCTGGAGAATAAAGTACATTATCATAAATTGCTTCTCTGCATAGCTTCTCTGAATAAAAACACAATATTGAACTAGATAAAATAATTTATTTCACCTACTTTTTCATATTTTGTTAAATTTATTTTCTATTTTAATCTCTCCTATAAGATTCTTAAAATGACACAATATTTAATTGCAATTTTTTTTATTTTTTTATTTTTCTTTAAGTAAATTTGAAACCTAACAAAAGTTAGCCTCCACTAGTAATGTAATCCTAAACCACTTTCAGGAATATCATAAATAGAATACGACTTAAAATTACAATAATGTTCATCCTTGTCAGTGTTAATAATTTGTGATAAATAGTTAAAATTAAGCTCACTAGTATATAAAAGATTTAATTATTCTCCACTTTCATTCGCATAGTTTTTAGAAATTTCAAATTTTCATTTGGTGGAATATGACAGAACTTCTTCATATTCTTATACAAGTCACGACCCGATATAATATTCCTGATGTAACTCTCATTTGAGCCAACTAAGTTTCACCAGGGAGCGTTTTATTTCATTTTTAGAACGGGGAACCCTGCTACAAAATACTCAGGAATAAACGCCATGTTTTAATTAGGTTAGAAAATAAGGAAATTAGTGGACTTGGTATTTTATAATGAGATTCATCTGCGAATACTGCGCTTAACGTTGTTAGATTAAAACGATAACTATTTAATTTTAAGACTGTTATACGCATGGTAATTTAGCCAATATGGAACTCATTAAAAATAAATTGAACATTCCGAGATTTGTCGTGATTTTTCGGAAACACGCGGTTCGTCATCGCTTTATCTCAAATGGCACAAGAACTGACTTGGAAACCATTAGTAACAATATTGGTTCGCTTTTCTTGGCATAAACGTTAGATATTTCCCTCACTCGAGTTACTACTATCTTATGCACTACCAGGATGTAATTCTACAAATGGAAAGAGCCTTTTGCCCAAATTATATATTATTATTTTACTGGATAGAAAAATACATTCATACTTTCATACTTTTATATAAATAAAAAATATGATTTTGCATAAGCAAACATTTTAATTAATAATTTAAATAAATATTGCATTACTAATGAAATAGAATTGTGTATTGGGCAATATTTAATTGAAAATCCAATTAGATTATTATTGATTTAACTTTTTCATCTTGCGAGTGCTCCACGCATAATTTAAACGATATCAAGAAAAAAAACAAGAATTTTGAAATTTGGGCAGATGCTAATATTTATAGTGAGATTTACGAAAAAAATTGTCAGCTGCATGGGTGGAAAAGTTGTCACCTAGGCGATAAAGGTACGATGCGTAGTTGCGCCGAAAGGCAGCGCGCGCGACCTTAATTGCATCAGCTGACAACTTTTCCACGCACATACATGCAGCTGACAGTTTTTTCGTTATAAATATTAGCATCCACCAAAGTTTCATAATTCTTGATATCGTTTCTATGATTGGTATTTTTGACCAATTTTAACCCCCATCAGCTGACAATCCACCGCCTGTCGACCAGCTGACAATGTCCAATGTTCATTATTTAACATAACCTTTTCTGCATAAAAGTTTCTTGTTTCCTGAAATTATTTCAGTTCACGATTTTTTTTCTATATTTTCAACCCTCTCGCGGCCACCCCCACCGTTACCTAGCCAGCTGACAGCTCATACGTAACTACATGATAGGGGTACAATCGAATGTTGATATAACGAAACTTCTTGAAATCGTTGCATAAACTGTACACGGGCCGTAGGACTATAAAGGCTGATTTTCATATATAGGACTGTGCACCGACTGTGCGCCTACCATGCTGCAGCCGTCGCGTCGCGGGTCTTCTACATTTTCACAATAGGACTTGACGACCGCAACACGTTCGTAGCACAGTCCTATAAGTGTAAGTGTAAATAAGGGCTTCAGTGCGTTTTATATGGAACATACAATTTTTTGATTTACAGTTAAAACGACACAGTCGGTGCACAGTCCTATATATGAAAATTAGCATTTACGATGTCAGCGACAATTTATAAATAACGTCAAAGTAAAGTCAAAATATAATATAAAATGTCTCGTTTCGGATTAAAAACATCGTATTTTAGCGTCTCTTCATTTTGTTTACAGTTACATGCACGTTCTTGTATTAAAAATAGAATTCAATTGTATTGTTTAAGACCATGTTCTCATTCGGGAAATATTACACTCATGCATCAGAATAACCAGATAATTTTGCATTCGAGTGTGAAAAACTGCAATCGGTAATTTTCATATTCTGGAGGAAGAGCCCGACACATGAACTCATGCAGTTTTAGGTAACACGCTGTCATGCAAAATTATCGGTAACTTTGATGGGCTTGTGCAACTACTTCCGAAAATACATTTTTAAAGCTGCTTGGTGAGAAGCTAATTTTCGATACTTATAATATTAGCTTCGGAAAACCAGAAATCAGGTATGTCTAAGAAATTTTGAAAAGCTTATTTTTCCTTCAAACGCCACAGATGAAGAAAAATATCCACTTTATATTAAAGAAAAAGCTCAGCGGCAGATTTTAAAATTTAATATAATATTTTTCCATTCCAGCTTTAATATTAACCATTCTTTACAAATTTTTAAGTTGTTTTTCTATACCTCTTGTCGAAGTATTTTATTATGTACCAAACTAATAGAGACTTGACAGGTAAAGATCATAACATAAATTGATAGTCACCAAGCCAAGATTTCAAAGGTCACTTAATGGAAGTAATCAATAAAAAAGCGATTTTATAAAATGTAGGTATGTAATTAGTGCTTTAATATAAAAGTAGTGTATTAACCACAGTTTAGACAAATATTATTTCCTTCCTTAGAACTCTCGCCGCGGCACTAAGCCAATAGTAGTCTCCGTCTAAACCTTGGTTAATGGTATTGTTGTTTGGAAAAAAAAAGGTTGTGCACTATGTGCGCATATCTGAAGTGAAACTTAGGCGCCCTAGCCTTATACATATCGTAACGGATTTGGGTAAAAGTAGTTTTTTTTTTAAATATATTACTCAATTAACAAAAAGGGAAGGCCTAAATGAAAATAAAATATTCTTCATAAATGTTTCGCCTATGTCTTGACAAGACAATATAGTAAATCCCGCATTTTTGCTTATAAACTAACAAAGATATCACAATAAAATCTTATACATATCATAACGTATTTATTTAAAAAGTAGTTTCTCTTTAATATACCACTCAATTAGCAATAGGGGAAGGCCTAAATGAAGGAAAAATATTCGTCATAAAAGTTTCGCTTATGTCTTGAAAAGGTAATGGAGCAATTCCCATATTTGTTGCTTGTGAACTAACAAATATATCACAATAAAGTCTTATACATATCGTAACGGATTTGGTTAAAAAGTCGTTTTTTTTTTAAATATACCACTCAATTAGCATAGAGGGAAGGCCTAAATGAAAGAAAAATATTCTTCATAAAAGTTTCGCTTATGTCTTGAAAAAGTAATAGAGCGATGCCCATAATTTTTGCTTGTAAACTAACAAAGACATCACAATAAAATCTAATACATATCGTAACGGATTTGGTTAAAAAGAAGATTTTTTTTAAATATACCATTCAATGACCAAAAAGGGGAGGCCTAAATAAAAGAAAAATATTCTTCATAAAAGTTTCGCTTATGTCCTGAAAAGGTAATAGAGCAATTCCCATATTTATTGCTTGTAAACTAACAAAGATATCACAATAAAATATTTTACATATCGTAACGGATTTGGTTAAAAAGTAGATTGTTTTTAAATATACCACTTAATTAACAAAAAGGGAAGGCCTAAATGAAAGAAAAATATTCTTCATAAAAGTTTCGTTTAAGTCTTGAAAAGACAATATAGCCATTCCCATATTTTTTGCTTGTAAACTAACAATGATACCACAAAATAAAATGTAACCTTTTTCGGGACGTCTCGTCGTGTCGCCAGCGCCCGACGTTTCATGACCTTCAAATTTTACTCTCGGCGCGCGTTAAGACGTTTCACTACAAAATACCATACTTTATTCAAAGTAAGAGTATCTGTCTGTGGCTCGTTTTTAGCATCGTCACAAAATGTGTCATTGTTACTTCTAATCATACAGTATACGTTTCCCTAGGACTACTTATAAAAATGAGAATAAAAGCACAGTTGTCTTGACTAGAAAGTGCCTTATCTTATTCCAAACGTGTGGAAGTTTTTTTTCCGTATACGTGTTGAATAGTTATTAGATAATGAGTGTTAAATGAACTAGTTTTCAAACAAGGAGGTTATTTATCACGAGAGGTTAGCCGAGTGCGAAAAGTAGTATAATTTTCGTACTAGTGTGAAAAATTACTTTTCTTGAAGAAATTTGTATAAAATTTTAATAAAATGCAAATTATTGGGTGTAGAAGAGACGAGCTATGTCGAATGGCCGATATTTCCATCACAATTTGTACGAATTATAGCTTGTCAAGTTGACTGACAGAAACAAAAATATTAAATAAATAACCTCGTATCACCATAACAATCCATCAGGTACTTGATATTTTATAAATTCATAAAAACTTAAAATTAACTAAGTTTCACAGGCATGTAGTAAAAATAATAAAAATTAAAAATTGGCTAATTTTCACACCCACGTAGAAAAAATATTGTACGACATGCGTGTGAAAAGTTCGTTTAAGGCACTTGTATGAAACTTTCATGCCCGTGCCTTAAACATGTACTTTTCACACTTGTATCATAAATAGCTATTACCTTACTCGTGTGAAAGTACGTTTTCAACCGCGGAAAATTTCCGCACTCGAATACTTTCATCACTTGTTATGTAATAAACTAGTTCTGTAAGTTAGAGTCTGTGATACACACGACAAAAGGTTGTTCAAACGAGTTGTTAAAAATCTAAATTTTGGTTAGTGTTGACGACGACACGAAGAGAAAGCCGGCAACCGTGCAAGAAGCGACTCCGACGAGGGGCGAGAACGAAATTTCCTTCTCTAGCGGCGAGCAGCACGATAAACATGTATTAAAAACAGTTCATTTATTTTCTGTAAAATAAGTTAAATTAATAAATTTAAAAAAGCGTAAACCACCCTAAATTTATTTGAGGTAGAAGAAAGAAAGTCAAACGCGTCTCTTCAGTTAGCGTGTACACTTCAAAATTCTTAATTCGATACTTTTGATTTGTTGCATAAATATAAATATTAGACAATTATTAAAAAAAACAACGATGAAATTTTGATTTTTAAAAACTTTTCTGAGACTCTTCTGCTACAAAAAGGTTCCTTTGTAAATAAAACAGTGGGGGAAAAGAAAAAACATGCATGCATTCTTATGAAAGTATTTAATATAAAAAAGCTAAAAACACTTAAAACTGTTATATTTACAATAAAATACGCCTCCAACAATAGACTATAAACCACTTGGTTACTAAGGAGGGATCTACTTTGACTTTTTCAGTAGAAGTATATATACCATCGAACTCCGTCATCTTTGAGAACTTTTTAAAAATTGATCGATTGATGAAACTTATTTGGCGTATCAATAATAAAAAAATTCAACTAAGTTGTCATGTTTAAATATGCTTATTTGTGTATCTATCATTGTTATATATTTATTTGTTTGTATATAGCAATACATTTTAATCCTATTTAATTTTTTTTAAATTTCCATTTATGCTCTAATCCTCATGGATAATTTGCAAAAGTTTCCAAGGCATACTTTTGGACCTGTGAACGTCTAGATTATATAGAATTAATTACAAATAGTGGTATAAATAAAACGTTAGAAGCTGTAAAGCATATTCCAATTAGGATTCATATTATCAAAGTTACCGTGTTTTTAATGCTGTATGATTTATTATCACAACTTTCTTGAATTTATAAACTAGACGACCGAAGTCACGTACTTTATTAGACTACAGGAACCGAACATACAACTTTTAACAATAGAAAGAGATTATACAGCGCCAGACCAGTCCTGTTAGGCAAAATTTATTGGGCCGTTCAGCATAAAAGTCGCAATGAAGTTTAATGTGGCGCGGGAGACTAACTTAGATTTTGCCGGTCTTATTCTGGAAAAACAGAACCGGTCTATGAAAGATTTTAATTTAAAATTATTAATTTTCATCGTCTGTCTATATTTTAAATGTAATTAACACACATCAGTAAACAATGACCCCAAGTGTTAAATTATTTTGATAAATATTGACTACTCTTTTAGTAGTTTTTGTAAATCTAACATTCCAAATGTGAACACTTTTAATAAGTAATTTCATACTACATATATTTTTGGATGATCTATGTGGCTCTTATAAAGCAGGTACTAATAAGCTATACTAAATTCTGGACTGGTAGTCAGATACCAGT
Source organism: Pissodes strobi (assembly GCA_016904865.1). Lineage (NCBI taxonomy): Eukaryota > Metazoa > Arthropoda > Insecta > Coleoptera > Curculionidae > Pissodes > Pissodes strobi. The sequence goes on from MU181966.1 coordinate 227,071, forward strand.
TTACTAGGGTAATTTCAATAAATAAAACAAATAGTTTTATCTATATCCGGTCTAATATCATCGTTCCAGTTCAGTGGCGGAACTTAAATATTTAGGCCCCATTGCAAAAGTTAATTCGGGCCCCATTCAGGGATGTGAATAACTTGCGTGGTAAAGGGTAAAAGACTATGGGCGGACATGGAATAAGAGATACTTCGAAAGGTATAGACGGGCGGGTCTTTTTTACAGACAAAAACTAGATACTGGACAAAATGCGCTGGACGCTGGGCCGTGTCTTGCTAACATTTTCGCGGTGTCCTGCAGATCTTAAAGTATTTGAATGAAATCTGAAAAGAACATCTGAACACATTTATAAAACATTTTGCTTAGTCTAGTTTGGATTAAATTAGTTAGTTTGTATTTTTGCGTATTTCAACCACTATGCACAAGCATTGAAGTTCTTAATGTTAATCGTATTTTTTATGAAGCAGATTCTTTATTAAAGACGGGTTTTGGTGTATTTTTTCTATGAACGGGCATGCCCATGAATCTAGAAAGCTTTCCAAACAGTTCGCATCATATAGGAAAGGTTTTCATTAAAATAGCCATTCAAAATTTGCTCAATGCTCCAAGTTTTGTTTGTCCTTTAATGCAGAAAGACATAAACAGAGTTGATTATGTGAAAATTATTTTCAGGAAATTCGAAAAAATAAATGTAATAAGAAAGCTGTTGAACATATATCGTTGTATTTCTAGTAACTTTTTAGGTGCTAAACTATACACCCTGCTCTTTATAAGCTTAAGATTTTTGGCAAATGTTTCGGTAAATTAATTCATATGCAATCAGCTATTTTGTAAGTTTATTTTTTTACGAAATATTTGGCGCAGGATTGGCTTTATTATAAAGTTCAGGAACTTATAATGAGGTTTCTTATGCGATGTTGATAAACCCTTTCAGACTGTCGAATACTTACTAAAAGATCGGATAATTTTCAAATGTTTTAAAGCTAAATAGCTTTGACATATTATTTTACATAATATTAAATACAGAAGTCAAATATTTAAACTAGTTATAACGACGAACTTTGAAGGAACACTGATTCTAAAAAAATACAAATTAGTCATCTCTTGGAATTTATTTGTTCCAAAAAAAGTCCAATTTGATAAGTGCTAGAGGCACGGTATAAATAAATATAGGGTAGGTTCACTGGAGACAAATTTCGCCGACAGCGTTTGGCGTCGGAGCGAATCCGGGCTAATCTGGTTCGTGACGTGCGGTGGCCCTGCTACGAGGGACAGTGAGTATATAAACGCCTTGAGATTGTGTACTGTCGCGTCGCGTTGTATCAGGTATCAAATAATAACCGAGGAAAGCGCATCAGCGAATACTTTTTGAATATCTCCGGAACGTTGGGCCCGACAGATTGCTCGCGGCTGCTGTGTGCGACGGCTTTTGCGTTTCATTCAAAAACATTAAAACGATTTTGCTGAGTGGCTCTACTCCATATTGCTTGTACTCTGCTAAAGGTTAGTGAGATTTCTTTGCATTCAAGGACAAGCAAAACTTTAGTGATCAAAAGTGACTGCTTAAGGCATGTATGTTTGGAACAAGTTAGGTGAGGTCATCAATTTTTTCAAGAACCGTCGTAATTATGATTTAAATATAGCAATATGACCATCTCTTTTCAGGCTAGGTATTTTTAAATAATTTGATATCACTGAAACAAATAGTATCATATCTATGTCCGTCAATATTTTCTATTAACTCGTTATTGATATTTAATAATTGTATTTGGTTATATATTT
>MU181966.1:228955-256753 GCA_016904865.1 Pissodes strobi
ATCTTAAGAGTATTCTAATACTTTAGTTATCTAAGAAGTTTCTCAAGCCTGCGCCTCTGATAATCTTGGAACATTCGATCGACAGGTCTATATTTGATGCAAATTTGGCTAAAATCGAGCAGTTGTCTCAAAATTAATGATATTCAAAACACTGGCAGATGCATTATCTATCCATACCTAGAAGTTTAAATGTGGTGCTATAAATATTATTTTCCTTCTTAAGGGAGTTCAGAACACCGAGAAATGAAGAGTCTGAATGTCGATTAATGAATATACTACATATGTATTATAATATATTTATTCGAAATTTTGAACACTTACAATGGTTTATATATATCACGGTAGTTTATACCATATGTCCAAAACGGTTATATTATTTAATCAATAAGAAATTAACAATAAGTATTAATAATAAATAAGACTGTCGGGACTTTAATATTTTCTTGTTATAATTGAATATGAAGTTTTGTCTAAGTAAATATTATAACTGCCCGAAAAAAACCGTTTCTGTATATTTAGGGATATGCACAACTTCAAAATCATCTCCATGATATAATAAGTGAATTCAGTGTCTACATAATTAAGTTCAACATTCTCTCCAAGCTTCTGTAATTCCTCCACGCTTTAACGAATATAATAATAAAATTAACCATGCATACCTTATACCTTAAATAAATTAATTTGAGTTGTTTTGATTATATTTTCTTGCTTTAGGTAGCACTTAAGCTTTTTCTAATGCTGCGCTTTTTATTTGTAACTTTTATTTTGTTTTTAGTAAAAATAGAGTATATCAGCCTTAATAACGATTTTGTTTAGTAAAATTATTATACAGTTTTATATGCAATAATTTATTTTTAATTAGAATTTTTTCATATCAGTTTTATTCCCACAGATTATCGAACGTGCTCAATATTTACTCAATCGATGTATAAGTAAGTATTCTTCAAGCCCTAAACGTTCAATAATTAAATTGGCAATTCAATTCATTGATGTTTTTTGATAGGACAAATTTCACCCTTTAGAAAATTTGTCCATTTCTCGTTTTATTAATATTTATGATTTGTGGAACTTGGTTTGAATTTTGATGAAAATATTTGTTGTTACATGTACTTTCATTCTGATGCTGCATATATTTGTTCTGATAATTTTTCTTGTTTTGTCTTCAGTAATATTACAATATTATCTGTGATTTTTGCATTCTAAAGTTGTAATATATAGAATTGGTTAAAAGTAGTATTCTGTGGTTTATTGTTCAAATTTAGCCATATGCACCTTATCATGATTGATTTCCAAATCGATAGGATTTCTCCAGATTGTCATACTTACTCAAAGTTTACTCAATCATTGTATAAATAATCTTCAATAAGGCTAAAACGTAATTTAAACATTTTTGGTCCTGTTCAAGTCGATGAATTAACTCGAGGTTTTGATTAAAAGTTTATACTACCTATATCAGGCAGTATTTAGGTTATTTCTTCAGCTGCACCTTTTTTGTTTCAATATATTATTATTTCGTTTCTACTGCAAATAAAGTGTACTCTTAAAAATGATAACCGTTTTGTATTCACTGTTATATAAACAATTTTCGGTTGCAATTCAATGTAATTATGCTTTATTCCAAATCGGTGTAATTCCCATCAGTTTATCAAACTTGCTCAAACAACTTCATTCAAGCATTTTCTATAGAATAAACGTGAGGCGAAATTGTTGATTACGTTATCTGTAGTTCTGGATTATGCATTACTAATATTTAAAAAAAAAGCTAGAAACGCAAACAACGACAAAAGCAAAAGTTAATATTGCTTCAGATATTAACTTCACCATGCAATTTTCTAACCCATTTACTCTGTTAATCAAGTAATTCTAGAAACTGGAAAGTTAAATCTGTTTGCTATTAAAGCATCTTCGAAGTGGATAGACCAGACGTGGAACTCAATCTTGTTTATTTGTGTATTTAGCTGAAACCTTTAGCAGTCTAGGATTTTTTCTTGCATGATTAATTTGTATTGGATTACTCTTCGTGGAAATTATTGGGCATAAGAATTTTTAAATGGCTAACCTCCTTTGTACCAGCAACTATGCTCATAAGCTCACTTGTAAATTTATTTTCTACCAAAATTTGTTTCACTTTTTTTGCACTTTTCTCAGCCTATGTGCATATCTGAATTTACTACATTATTATCTTTTCTATTAAAAAGATATAGAACATACTATGAAGTATTTTTATTCTTAAAATGTTTGACTAATTAAAAAAACCATAGGGCATGTTTACATGCCTTGCCACAAGCTTCTTCCATTAACTTGTACCTTTTACACAAACAATTTCAGACTATTTTAAGTTAAATGCAGTGTTTTTTTTACAATTATATATTATAGGTTCAAATCGAAATAATTATTGAAAAAAGAAACCAACATTTGAATTTATCGTGAATGGGTATCCCTAGTAAATAAATAAAATACATTTTATATAACGAATTGTAGTTCAGGCGTTACTGGGTTTTCATACTCACACTGACTCCTTCCCTGTCTGATCATTACAATATTTAAACTCTATACATGTATTTTCCGTTTAAGGCTAAAATGGAACTTATCAGTCGGGACTCCGTTAGATCCCGTTTCATTTTATGAAGAACTTTTCTCCATAAGCTTTATCTAGAATAGCTAAATAGTTAAAAAGCTAAACTAACTTTTACTATCTCAAGTTATAACTTTGAGTTATAATTTCCAATATTCGGGTTATAATTAAAGTTTATATTCAAAGCTAATGTAAAACATAATTTTGTCCTCGGCAACTACGAGGGAATTAATTATGAGGCTCTGCTAAATTACACTTGATGCAGTTTAATTTGTTTGCATCATATAAGGCAGTCGATAACATTACTTAATTAATCTGAATTCATAATTTTGTATTGAGCTAAAAATTGGCATATCTACGTCTAGTCTAAAAGCTTTTTCAATCTGTTTCGCAAAATAAGAAAAAATTATTGCATTATTTATTAAAGACTATGAACAGAATTAATTTAATTCTTCTGAGCATCGTTGTTGTGAATCTACTGGTAAGCGTGTTTGGTTTGTCTTGGTTTGACGTTGCAGAACCCAGGTTACGTAACGCCGCCTGTTTGGCCAACTCCAACCCCGCCCGTCAACGTTGTTTACTTCTTTCACTTCACGCATTTATATGATACTTTTCGAGATGGTAAGGCTAGCAATAAGATCGACGCCCGGCTTTTGAAAGTTTTTCTTTATTTATTTATTTTTGGGGTTAGTAAGTTTTTTTAGCATGTCTTGGGTTAGTTGTTGTTGGTTGCGCCCCGATGAAGTGAAAAACGTAAACAGCATTTACGGAGGGCTAGTGTAACACACGTGTCTATCTGGCCAATCAGGCGGCGTTATTTAACTGGGGTTCTGTAACGCGAAGGCTTCCTATATACGCTATCGATACCTATACCAGGTGTTTTATTTTCGTTGCCTTTGCAGGGTATCTCACTTACTAATAGAGATAAAGTGATGCGGTTCTAATACTCTGGGTCAACTTGTCTTTTGAAGTAATTTCTAATATAGCCATGTTAACTTTTTTTCCATGTTTCTTTCCGTTTTGCTGTTTGTTGGTTCGAAAATTACAGATTTATTTCATAAAATTATTACAACGAAATTAAACGAAAATAAAAAACTAAACTGCGGAAAGTTCAACATAAATATTAGCGAAGGAGCAGACGAAAATGATTTACCTAAGCAACACTGGATAATTTTTTTGTATTTCCATAAGAATAAAAAGGGAAACCGAACCATATCTCATCGCATACATTCTACACCCGAGGCAATAATGTAAATCTAAATGGCAATCCCAATGGCTAAATCCTTTTTAACCCTAATAACTTAATTTATGTTTATTGGTGCGTTTTCTCGGGTTGATGGGTTGGCCTCAGAAAGCCTTGATGCAAAAAAATGGCATTGTTTGCGAAATGCTGGCATAGAAGTGAAAACCAAAAAAGAAACTCATTTTCAACGAAGTCGTCATTATGCTGGCGTAATAGCACCTTTTACAAATATGTCCATACACATTTAGTCATTGCTCAAAATTCATTTAATTGTATTTATGAAGATCATCCTAATTCTTATCTTGAGCTCCGACCCTTACGATCTCACTTTTTATCACTCGCGACATTTGCAGGCGCAAGCATTTGTTTTTTATCCTGTTCGAGCCCGTGAAAACGTGTATAAATTTGTTTCAACAAAATTAAAGCGATTTATTAGCCAATTAACTTTGAGAAATGTGGATAAAATTATGTTCTAAAATTAAAATCAATACTTTACTGTTCATAGGAAAAAATCGCAAAACTTTTCATCTCTACATATATCCCGCACACATTCTGAATACTAACTAACTCAGAATTATCCTATCTCGACTTATAACTTTGATTCATACTTTCGAATATTCGGTTTATAATTACAAGATCAATCGACTTACCTGTAAGGAAGATCGATCGGAATTATCCGAGCATCTCCGCCATCCCTCATTACACTTTGTAGTATACAACTTTTTCCCAATCGGTACAATTTTTAAAGAAGTTATCTAAAAACATGGTGATTCAGCCGCTCGAGCTCATCGCCTTGATGTGTCATTACAATTTTGGTTCGTGAGATTTTTGATTAAGTTGCATTTGGGGTGATAGGGAGAAGGTAAAGACTGGGTGGGTTTGTAATGAGGGATGGCGGAGATGCTCGGATAATTCCGATCGATCTTCCTTACAGGTAAGTCGATTGATCTTGTAATTATCCTTCGCATCTCCGCCATCCCTCATTACACTTTGTAGATGTTTAAAGTATTTGCGATGTAATCTACATTAACTGAAAATTGCGAGTTTTCTGTAATTCTAGATTTGTAAGGCCCTTTTTATAAACTAAAATTCAAATTTATAACCATTAGATTTAATAACACACATCATGAAGGTACATATATCATGTTTAACGCTTAACTGATATTAACCTTTAACTTATTTTTAATACTATACCAATATTATTATGTAATATGATAACAAGTTGGTAAGTAAGTTATAATTGTAGCTTAATATTTATATGATTCCTTAGAATTTATGGTTCAATAAACAAGATGCCAATCCAGTGGGATTACCCACGCCAAGTTTTTTTATAGAATTTCGAGAATACTTTTGATTTTTCTGTCGAGCCAGCTGTCTTCTGAATGGTTTGTAATGTATCTCCCATTCTTTGAGCTGCTGAAGTTGCCCCGTGTCGCGTGCTGTGTGTCCCAAAGATTTCCGTGTTTATACTGCTGGCTTTTAGCATTAAATTGACCCATCTGCTAATGGTTTGACTGCTGTCTGGGTGATAGGGCTTTTTGTGAGTGAGTATTACATTTTGTTTGGTTTTGCTACTTGTGGTATCGATTGCATCTGCAAATGCAACGATCTATTAGCATATTTGCAGTATCTGTGAATGCCGTAATTTCTGTTTTTGAACAAAAAAATAGGTATGTTCACTAGCTGCAACTGCAATTGCAGACAGTGGAGGGTACGATCGAGTGTATCTGCTAATACAACGAACTATTCACCTTTTATTGTTGGTAGCACCCTTTTTCCTCTTGTGCGTTCTATGTAAGTCTCTAATAGTGTGGCTATACATAGTTCAGGTTGATTAATAAAATAAGGTAATATCAAACTAGGTTGAAGCCTGTTTAAGCCACTTGCTTTTATTTTATCCGTGAATCTGATATTAATTATGTATTCATATTTAAAAATATTGTCTATTTTTACTTCCGGGTTGTCCGTGATTTGTGTGCCGTTATTAGTATTAAGAGTGTTACTAGCTTTAAAATTAGATTTGTAGATTTAAGAATTCGTGAGGGTACATGCTCTTTAAGCGCTGTAGAACTGAGTAGGAATCCCAAGTAATTGAGTATTTTGATTTTGGGGGTCTTATGTTAAATGTTTCATTGAGAAACCTTTTTTTAACCGCTTCGTCTTTTGTTTGAGTAGGATGACTCCGAAGGCAATTGAATGTTTAGGAGCTCAAGAATAAGTTTACGGTTTTATTATATATTTGTTGGCGCTTAGAAAAACAGAAATTCCCCTATTTATTGTACGTATTTCCGTATTGTTTGATGGCGCTATCTGTCAATGAAGAAATAATCACTTTTATCGCTTCATTAGGTACGCTTTGTTATAGAAAAGCTCTCCTGACAATGAGGAAGTTTCATCAATTTTTATTTTTATTTTATTTTATTTTATTATTGCTGATTTCGATAGCCCATGACAAATAAGTGAACACATGTTTTTTCTTTTTTCCCTAAGCCGAAAAATGAGGCAGATACAACGCCTTGAGATGTGCGTATGAAGTCATAATACACATGAATTGTTACGTCACACCATGCATAGTATATCTATATATACTAAAAACTGGTATAGCTCTTGTAACATTCATCTTTAGTGGAAATAAAAAATACGTATCGATTCCTTTTTCACTGTTCTATAGTTTGCAATAAAAAATAATCAGTTTAATTTCTCAGGAGACTTCCTAATTTCCCTACAGCCAGGGAAATTTTCTTCCACAATGGTTGTTTCTCTCCGCAAGGAGATGTGAGTAAGTATTTTTCAGGGTAAAGATAATAGACTGTTCTGCCAGTAGGTCCCTTTTCTCTTGCATAAACCCCTAAAATGAGCATTGTTGCGCGGGAATAACTACGCTTTTTTCGGAATTTATATAAAACCTAAATCTTTTAATGTTTGTGTAATTGTATTTATACTTTTAAGCAATTCTCTTTTGAATTACCAATAACTAGCCAATCGACTAAGTAGAGTACAGTTTTTATACCCTTTAATTTTACGTATCTTACAACTGGTTTCAGTTTGTGAAAAGATATGGCGCTGTACATAAACCAAATGAAACACAATAATTAAACTGGTATAGTACGTTGCAAAAAAACGAATCTTACCAACTTTTTTGACTACTGTGCATAGGGATTAGGAAATATGCATCTTTAAGATCAGTTTTTCCCAAGTTTTCCCCAAGAATGCGTATTTTGAAATTAAATTTTTTGCCGTCCTATGTGGTCTGCTACTTTGCTAACTGGAGTGGTGTCCTATAGAAAGGGATTTTATAATCCTGTACCCACTCTATTATTGAACTGTTTACCTTTAATTTCTGCTAATTTGGAAGATATAATTCTAGTTCAGACGGTTGGCTAATTAAATTATTGAAAGGGGAAGGCTAAGGCACTAATCCCATGGACTATAGTTGTTTCTGTAATTGATACAGTAGTTGTCTTGGCAGGATTTAGTACTCTCTTCGATATTTAATTTTGATGGTCTGAGGACATTGCAGTTGGGAGCTGGTGGATACTTCTCTATCATACTGTTTTTTTTTCTTTTTTTATCTTCTAGTCCTTTTAATAAGTAGTTGTCCCATCTAAACTATCTGAGTATGTAGTTCCAGCCTCGCTAATGTGATTTCGTCGTTTTTTTTTTGCCTACACCTACACAGTTAGGTGGTCATTACTTTGTGCAGGACCATCTGATGTTGGTAGTCTTGATTCGGCTCAGTTATTTCCTCAGCTAGCGTGAGAGGATCTTCTAATCCATTTGCAAATGCAAAAGAGTTTCCTTGGTTTTGCTACTTATGATATCGATTGCATCTGCAAATGCAACGATCTATTAGCCCATTTACAGCATCTGCAAATGCTGCAATTTCTGTTTTTGAACAGAAAAATAGGTTCATGAATATGTTCACTATCTGCAACTGCAATTGCAGACAGAGAGTACGATCGATTGTATCTGCTAATACAACGAACTATTCACCTTTTTGCTTGCTGCTTAACCCTGATTATGCTTTCGACTGCATCTGCAAATGCAACGATTTTTTAGCATGTTTACAGTATCTGCAAATACTGTAATTTCTGTTTTGAATAGAAACCAAGAGTGTAATAATTCGCTACCTCCAATGCAATGATTTTATGTAAGAGGGTTGCAATAGTATGGTGGTTATTTGTTTTTGTATCTGCAAATACATAGCACTATACCGTTTTATTTTTGTCTGTACATATATCCTTTACATCGGCAAATGTAGGGATATAGTGTGCCTTTAACTACTTTTACATAATATACCTCTGGGGTGGAGGCTGTTGGGGGCCCTTCACATCTGCAAATGTGAAGGCCAATTTTAGTTAAAGTTATTCGCATCTGCAAATGCGAATTTGTAAATAGGTATTATTATTATTTATTAACATCTCCTGCAAGCAATGTTTACTCCAATTTTTTCCCTCACCGGACGGCTCATATCAACACAAATTGTTTAAAAATAATGCGTTCCGGTATTATATTGCTTCGACAAAGCCGAACGATAACATTCCGCCTTTTTCCCTTAATTTTGGGTTCGTTTTGGTTAGCACTTTTAGTTCTTGTTGATTGAGCCTCCGTTGCGAGTAAAGCCAACGGAGGGCCATGCAAGCTATAATAATACCCAACTTGGGATTTAGTCGCTCGTAAATTATGCGTCAGCTTGCCTTTGTGGCTGGTTTTTAGAGGTTAATTTCGTGAGAAAAGGCACTCTTCGACTTACTCAAAATTTTAATTTTTTTTTTTTTTAAGTATTTGTTATACAGTAGTAGCAATAATTACAATATACATAGTCCTTATTCCTCTTTGAACACTGGTATTGAGGATAATTGCATTTTAGTAATAATAACAGTATGATTTCCTATAAACTCTCTAGTATTGTGGCTATGAATATCCTTTGAAAATATTATGATAATATTTTAATTTTGAGTTTTATTTATTATCCTGTAAATAAGTTTATTCTGTTCAAATTTTAATACCTTATATAACTGCCATACTCTTAAATTTTCATATAGATCTGCAGTATGAGTCAGTGGATCATAATTAAATATAACTTTGATTTTTGTTTTGCAATATTTGCATCGGATCGAATTGTAGTCTATAGTCCCACATATGCCCCATACGGGGATCAAATATCGAAAAACGAATGATACGAAGGCATTATAACAATTTGTTTCTATTTTTTATATATCCTTTATATGGTATAAACGTTTTATTCTATGTAAAACATTAATAAATGTGCAGGCCGACCGGTATATATTTCCTCCTTTTGATTGTGTTATGTAAACACTTTTTGTTATTGAATAGCATTTCTTTGGTAGGATGTAGGATTAGACGAGATTGCTAGAGAACGGTTCGAATAGCTCGTATCGTTAACTGTTGCTTATTACTTATATTCATTTCGATATAATATATTTCAATTCCGAATATATTGTTTGATTCTGTGTAATTGTGCACAGACGACATAAATGTAACAATGTTTTGTCATGCCCTCGTATATAAATAACAGTTTGTTAGTATAATTCAAATTGCAGTGAGCACATTTAATTTTTGTTTATTGCTTCATTCTCATTTTTGACTGTAACCCGTTCGCACTCTATTTTATTCTAATAAGTATAGTTAGTTTTAGAAGTTTGAGAGTATTTTCCATTTCAATTTTATTAAGTAAAAAAATAAGGGTTACAAGTGTCATATTTATTCATAATACTCAGTTTAGTATTATACACATTTAGTTTGCTTTTATACGAGAGGTTCTGTTTTTATATATTTAAGATAACCAGGTATTTATGTATATTTGAAATTTTGGCATATAATCTTATATGGACTCACCCCCTGATTCGCTTCTTCCGATGAATATTGTCCCCTTTTTACGCAAGACGTATCACTAACACTTCACTATACTAGAAATACGATTTCTAGGCATTTTTCTTCTTAAAACCAAAAGAAAGAACCGATTTACGGATTCTTGCTTGTCATGACACATCAAGGCGATGAGCTCGAGCGGCTGAATCACCATGTTTTTAGATAACTTCTTTAAAAATTGTACCGATTGGGAAAAAGTTGTATACTACAAAGTGTAATGAGGGATGGCGGAGATGCGAAGGATAATTACATTTTATATTCAAAACTAATGTAAAATATAATTTTGTCTCGGCAACTACAAGGGAATTAATTATGAGAATCTGTTATTAATTGCACTTAATGCAATATAACCTGATTACAGCATATACGGTAGCTGCCAATATTACTTGATTAGCTAAAATCAGTAATTTTATATTGTGCTAAAAAATTACATATCTACATCTAGGCTAAAAGTGTTTTAATTTATTTCGCAAAATAAAAATATAATTGAATTGTTAAGCAGATTAAAGGCTATGGATGGAATTAATCTGATTTTTCAAAGCAGGGTGGTTCTACTTTCGTTTCCTTTGCAGGGTATTTCGCTTACTAATAGAAAATAAGTGATGCAATTTTCGATACCTTTTACTACTTTTTTGTCAAACGAAAGATCCCGTACACAAAATTTTTCCTTAACCTTTTCGTTTTTGATATTCAGGGTAAATTTTAAAAGTTCCTATTTACCATGCATATTCTAACACCATAAAAATTTTTTTAATCCAACTTGATCAGCATCCTATAGACAAAAAGCAACAGCCAATATGGCCACCTAAGTTGGGACCGAAACTAAATGCGGTAAGGGTATATTTCGAGTTTTTAATATAAAATATATTTAAAATTTTGATATTGGTGCATTTTCAGTGAACATTTTCTTCAAAGCAAGTCATTTATTGCATTAGTGGCCAGGATATTGCCCTGTGTTCATGAGAATAGTCTTCTAAATGCATCAGAAAGTTTGTACAGAAGTACACTTCGTTATTTATCATCTGCCGACCCATCCATAGACGCGTTTCGCCGTACGGCTCGTCAGTATGGCTATAGGGTCAGCAGATGTGAGAACGGTACTAGAGGTTTTAAACAAACCCAGTTAAATTCAACCAGTAGTGTGTTGCAGCCGGCGCCATCTACTCCTAACTTACTAAGTTAATCGGAGATAGACAGTACTATACAATAGTAATTATTGGCTACTACTTGACCTGTGTACATCAGGTGAATTTAGACAAATGCATCAGAAAGTTTTTACTTCCGTACCTTCCGTTTTTTATCAGATGCCGACCCATCCATAGACGCGCGGTTGAGTTTAGCTGGGTTTGTTTAAAACCTCTTGTTTGCCCTATGCTCCCCCAACGATGACGCAAAGTTGCAACACCGCGCACGAGGCACGAGGCGGCCATTGGAAGACTCTCTCTCTCTCTTCGCTAGCTCTCAAGACGACAAGCAGCAAAATAGCGCTCCAATTTAATTCACGAACTTTACGTATTTTTAGTAAGCTAATGTAAAATAAATCTATACAAACAAAAAACTTCACGTGTCTATTTAATTATAACACGAAACATATGGTCCTTCGGCTTGGATTCTAAGGAATATCAGCGAAATAAATCTACAGATCAACCGGTGTCCGGCTTCCATTAAGGCTACTCCATTGGAGGCGACGCGACGAAAGGTGACTGGCAACTATTGGACGAGCTGGAGCCGCAATCAGCAAAAGGTCAGTGCGTTTCATGTTCCTAATATATTAATCCTATTTATACAAATGCTTATCCTGATATTTATTTAAGCCTTAATCATAAAAATGGCTAGTTTACAAGCTCTTAAAAATCAAAAAAAGAATATTAAAACTAGATTTACCCAATTTAAAAACTTTATTGATAGAATTAGTTCTGACGAACATTCGGTTCAACCTAAAGAACTTGAATTAAGAATTTCAAGGGTAGAATCCGTTCTTGACTCAATTTATGACATTCAAAGTCAAATTGAAGCCATTGATACTGAAGTAAATTCTGAAATTTTAGATCAAGAGACTTTAGACTTTGAAAATAATTATTTTCATTATCTTGCCAAGGCTAAAACATATTTGAAAGATACATTGAAAAATGCAATTGCAGATGATCAAATTAGTAATAGTTCATCACAAAACTCTCAACTTTTAGTTTCTAATGTTAAGTTGCCTGCGATCCCTTTACCACATTTTGATGGATCATATGATCAATGGTTATTTTATAAAGATACTTTTAAGTCACAAATACATGATAATCAATCCATTCCGAATGTGCAAAAATTTCATTATTTGAGGCTATCTTTAAAAAATCAGGCAGCGGACTTATTAAAATCGATTGAAAGCTCTGCAGATAACTATAGTGTAGCTTGGAATTTGCTGGTTGAAAGGTTCGAGAATCCTAAAATATGAATTAAAAATCATATAAAAGCATTGTTTGATTTAGAAGTTGTAAAATCTGAATGCTATTTGAGCTTACGATTCTTACGAAGTTTATTGGATGGGTTAAATAAACATCTAAGAGCTTTGGAAGTGCTTAAGCAACCAGTAGATTCTTGGGACGCTTTGGTTAAACACATGATGTCGTTAAAACTTGATCAAATTACTCGAAGGGAATGGGAAATTGAATATTCAAAACATGTTGATGTTACTCTTAAGATTTTCACTGATTTTCTGCATGAGAAATGTAGGCTTTTAGAAACATTGCAATTAAATCAACAGAAGGTTAAAAGACATTCATTTCCTGCAACTCATTTTCCTATTTGTTCTTTCTGTGAAAAAGATCACACTGTGTATAATTGCAAAATGTTTCTTTCATTTAGTGTTAATAAAAGATTAGCAGAGGCTCCAAAGGGAAAATGGTGTCTTAATTGTCTTAGAAATAATCACCGAACTAATCAATGCCGATCACCACCATGTAGAAAATGTAATAAACGACACAACATATTATTGCATAATAGTTATGATACCTCTAAACAAAATAAAGATCCACCTAGTAACCCCATTACCACTCTAGTGACCTCGAATGCTTCAATCGCAAATTCTCAGCTGGCTCCAGCTCCCTCGGACGAGTCGGACGTTTCTATCGAGGATTCTTCTCTCCTAGCCCTAGCGACAGCGTCAAATATTTCAACTATGATAGTGGGGGCTACCACCGAGTTAGGGGAGGCTCGAGCAGATGCGAATAATACGCTCTTACAACAGCAGTCTTGTAATAATTCAAGTTACTTTCCAAGGGTTTTGTTGTCTACTGCTGTGGTAGATGTGTTCGATAAGCAAGGTACTGTACATTCCTGTAGGGTTTTGCTGGATTGCGGGAGCGAATCATCCTTTATTACTGAAAAATGTTGTAATAAATTGGGGTTATGTACTAAACAGGCAAATATTTCTGTGTCGGGTATTGGGCATACTAATTCTACGATTTTAAAGCAAACAACGGTGTCAATTCAAGCACGTCGCAATTCTTTTGAGTGCAACTTAAAATGTTTAGTGATACCAAAGATAACTAATAAAATTCCATATTTGCCTATAAATGTATCTCATTTAAAAATTCCTCCAAATTTAATTCTTGCAGACCCAAGTTTTTATGAGCCAGGAACTATTGATATCCTATTAGGGGCTGATAAATTTTGGGATTTATTGGCAATAGGCCAAATTAAACTGGGTAAAAACTTACCAATTATTCAAAAGACACATGTTTTAGATAATGAAATGCATAACATTTCATGCAATCTCAGCGTTGCGAAAAATCTAGAACAGCAATTGACTCGATTTTGGGAAATTGAAGAGAAATCTGATTTGAAAATTCCTTTATCATTAGAGGATAAAAAATGTGAAGATAATTTTATATCTACCACGACACGTATGCCAGACGGGCGGTTTATGGTTTTCTTACCTCTCAAACATCCTGTATCAATGTTAGGAGATTCTCTGCAGATTGCCAAAAAACGCTTTTTTCTTCAAACGTCAGTAAATCCGTCATTACTCGACTGTGTAGGCGGCCGTGAAGTTTCGTTTTTCCTCCGCCGGAGCTTTACTTTTCACTTTTCCGCCGGCGGAGGTAAAAGTGTTGTCATAGCAACATAGATACAATATAAACAGACAACAAAATAAGCGTCAACAACTCAAGATTTATTAAACTACAATTTGTATTTATCACTCAATTTGTGACTGCATTTCTAAAAATCACTAATTTAGGAACAAATTGGTTATTATTTAATCGAACTTACTCAATAACTGCTTATCAATACGGAATTAAAACGCAATCGGAGACGCAATCTTAAAAAATAATTATTGTTGACAGTGTCCACTGACAGCTTCATGTTACATTATATTCACCGACACCGGTCTAAGCAAGGCCACCTACGACCGTGGTCTAAGCCGCCTTGCGAACCCATTTATCTTTAATAATAATTAGATATTATTACTATTAAAAAGAGATGTATTTGCATTAATTTGTCGACATTTGAAGAAAAAACAGCATATTTTATTTGGAGGAAAAGTTACTTTTCATGGCTTGCTCTCTATTACCAGCCTCACTCCGTTCGGCTGTTAAACACGAGCGCGCCATGAAAAATATCACTTTTCCTCCATATAAAATAATATACTATTTAAATTTAGAAAAAAGGTTATATAAGAATTCATCTCTTAAAAATGATTATTCCAAATTCATTCAGGAATATGAATCTCTAGGTCATATGACTGAGGCTAACTTTGAAGCCTTAAAATATGTTACTTCCTTTTTTCTTCCACATCATTATGTGTTAAATAATTCAAGTTCCACAACAAAAGTCCGCGTTGTGTTTTAAGGGTCTTCTAAATCAAGCAGTGGCTACTCGCTGAATGACATTCTATTAGTTGGTCCCACTGTGCAGGACGATTTATTTTCGATTTTGCTGCGTTCAAGAAAACATAACATACTTCTCACTGGGGGCATTGCCAAGATGTACAGACAAGTGCTTGTAAATGGAGAACAGCGGTGTCTACAGATGATTCTTTGGCGGTCTGAATTGTCTCTTGAAATTCGACCATACTTTTTAAATACGCTTACCTATGGTACTGGTCCTGCTGCATATCTAGCAACTAGGTCCCTTAAGGAAATTTCTTTGGAACTTTCTGAAAGCAAACCTATAATTAGTAAAATAATAGCCAGGGATTTTTATGTAGATGACCTTTGCACAGGTGGAAGTACTATTGGCGAAGTTAAATTTATTAAAGGAGAAGTAATAAAGGCTCTTAGTTCAGCTGGATTTGAGCTAAGAAAGTTTCAATGCAATGATCCCAAGGTGTTATCAGACGATATCAGCAGCTCAAGCAATAATGTTTACTTTGGAGATAATCCTCAGCTAAAAACACTCGGTTTATATTGGGAACCAAAGCATGATATTTTAAAATATTCTATTCAAACTCCATTTAATAATCATTTTACCAAACGAAAGATATTATCATGCATAGCACAAATCTTTGATCCATTAGGTCTCATTGTTCCCATTGTTATAACAGCTAAAAATATAATCCAACGTTTATGGCAACATAAGTTGGCTTGGGATGAATCTTTACCTCTTGATTTGGCATTAAAATGGAGAAATTTCCAAGAACAATTGGTTGACTTACATGATTTAAAAATCCCTCGACAAGTGCTTTTAAAGAATTATATTTCTGTTCAGTTATACGGATTCTCAGATGCTAGTGAGCAAGGCTATGGTTCTTGCATTTTTCTAAGATCGACTGATAGTTGTGGCACTGTTTTTACAAGTGTGTTATATGCAAAAACTCGAGTGGCTCCGCTCAAAACTACTACTATTCCTAGGCTGGAATTATGCGCTGCTTTGCTTCTTGCAGAACTTATAAACAAGGCAATGCATTCATTAGATATTTCAGTTGATAAAATATACCTGTGGAGCGATTCGATAATAGTATTGTCTTGGATTAAATCTGAATCACAAGCATTTAAAATCTTTGTGGCAAATCGTATCGCCCAAATTCATGAATTGACAAATATTGATAATTGGCATTAGATAAAGACGGGAGAAAATCCAGCTGATCTTCTTTCTAGGGGCGTAAGTCCTGGTGTTCTTCTTAGTAGTGAATTATGGTGGAAAGGCCCACCATGGTTATTATTATTGCCTAAAAAGAACTGGCCTAAATTTTCAGCTAATATTATTACTATGTTAAATCTTCCTGAAAGGAGAACAAATTCTACTTCTTTAACGGCAACTTCAACTGCGACTGCTGTTGAATGTGATATTTTTGTTTGGTTTTCGTCGTTTCGTACATTGCAAAGAGTGATTTCGTACTGTGTTCGCTTTATTAATAATTGCAGGGTTCCAAAAAATGAAAGACAGGGTAGTAATTTAGACGTAAAGGAGCTGAATGCGGGCTTAATAACTCTGATAAGGATGGTTCAAAGTGTTGAATTTAAACAAGAAATACAAGATTTGAGTAATTCAAAACAAATGTCGGCTAATAGTAAACTATTGAAGCTTAATCCATTTGTAGACCAACAACATGTTTTAAGAGTGGGGGTTCGATTAAGAAATTCAGATTTCCCATATGATAAAAAATACCCTGCTATTCTACATCAATTTACTTTATTACTTGCTGAGCATGAGCATCTCAGATTGCTCCATGCAGGTTCTCAAATGCTCTTGGCTTCTATAAGGCGAAAGTTTTGGCCAATTTCTGGTAGAAATCTTGTTAGGAAGGTGGTGAGATCGTGCATTAAGTGTTTTCGGTTTGATGCCTCTGCTATTCAACACGTAATGGGAGATTTACCATCCCAATGTTTAAAACCAAATAGGCCATTCTTAGCATGTGGTATTGATTACATGGGGCCTGTTCTTGTTAAGGATAGGCTAACTAGGAACTACAAAACGGTAAAGGGATGGGTGTGCCTCTTTGTGTGCTTGTCCACTCGGGCTATACATGTAGAAATTGTTAGCGATTTATCTACCAATTCTTTTTTGGCTTGTCTGCGTAGATTTTTTGCAAGAAGGGGCAAGGAATACATTTCCGAATTGCAGCAGATAACGAAGTGGAAGCAAAATTTTCCGACCATATTGAAGCCAGGCTGTGTTGTTTTGGTTAAAGAAGATGGACTACCACCTCTAAAATGGCAAATGGGTGTCGTCCAAGAAATTCATCCGGGTTCCGATCGCGTCGTAAGAGCAGCTACGATTAGAACCTCAACTTCAATTCTGAAGCGTCCCGCTGTCAAGCTATGCATCCTTCCAAGTTCAGATGTTTAAAACCGCAGGGTTTTCAAGGCGGGCGGCATGTTTGCCCTATGCTCCCCCAACGATGACGCAAAGTTGCAACACCGCGCACGAGGCACGAGGCGGCCATTGGAAGACTCTCTCTCTCTCTCTTCGCTCGCTCTCAAGACGACAAGCAGCAAAATAGCGCTCCAATTTAATTCACGAACTTTACGTATTTTTAGTAAGCTAATGTAAAATAAATCTATACAAACAAAAAACTTCACGTGTCTATTTAATTATAACACAGTACCTCTAGTACCGTTCTCACATCTGCTGACCCTATAGCCATACTGACGAGCCGTTATACGGCGAAACGCGTCTATGGATGTGTCGGCAGATGATAAATAACGGAAGGTAAAGAGGTACAAACTTTCTGATGCATTTGTCTAGGTTCACGTCACCTGATGTACACAGGTAAGGGTTGTTGTTGATTAAGGATTGTAGGGTGGTTTTAGGTACGTGTTGTAATCATTAAAGTATGTTTAAGCTTTGGTTTAAGTTCAGTCGCTTAGTTGAGAACATTGACCTTTAAATAATTGTGTATAATGGTGTTGAGAGAATTGAAAACATGGTGTTAACCTATTGTGTTCCCAAATGTAGAGGGAATTATAAAAATAGACCCAAAGTATTTTTTTTTTTTTCATTTTCAAAAGAATGGAAATTGAGGCAGCAGTGGGTAAATTCAATTAAGAGGGAAAAATCATTTGTTGCTACCAAGAGTATTCGGCTAAGTTTTGTTTTTCTCTTTTTATAGGCAATGACTATTCATACACTCTGTATTTTTAGAGGCTTTGTCTAACATTAGGTGCACAACATATGATATTAATTAATTGTGTGATTTTTCTATTTTTTACCTAAAAATGATTTACTTTACCCCTGGGGTGGTTCTATTGTATTCAATTACCGCCTTGACCGAGGTCTTGGTCTAACACCAGCAATTAAAGCATATATAATTTAGGTGTCTGAAATTCCCGTTTTATTAATATTGATGAAGCTCCTCAAGCTCACTTAAAACTTTATTGTCTTTATATCTGAAAATGTGTATAATATATTAATAGTGCAAATGAGTGCTACTGTCAACAAAATTGTATGTCAAGAAAAAAGCCAACTTATCTAACATCTTGAAGTGTCTACATGATGTTAATACTGTAGAGAAAGTTTCTACTGAAGGTGATTATTTTCTAGAACAACATACCGAACAGCATTCTGTAGAAGGCAATTTTAAGTGATACTTTAGCATTTTAGGCACACTTTATTTTTTGTATTTACAATAATTTTTTCTCTCTGTTTGTTATTGGTATCAAAAAAATATGTGCTGCAAAAACTAGACAAAGAAGCCGAAGAAACCTAGTGATGCAAGTCCTTTTTCTGTTCTACCACGCTCAAACTAAAAAGAATAGGTAACATGTTCAAAATTCAGTTTTATTAAAAATTTAAAGTTTATTTTTTAAACAAAGCAGAAGCAATTGTGTTAAATCAAAATACTCCTCAAAAGTAAACATTATTTTTTTCACATTACTTTATCTTATTTAATCAGTATTTAAAAAATATCAAAGTTAGTATGAATTTTTGTTTTAATTTATATTCACTTCGAGATATATTTTAAACAAACCACTGTATATTTATAAATGGATATCAATAGTCCGTTTTTTTTACATAATAACATATTATAATTTTTAAACTATTTATTAAAATAATTATTATTTTTATTTTTTTAACAAAAGAGAAACAATTCTTATTTTAGTTTATATACACCTCGAAAAATATTTTTTGTCATACGCTCCCAAAAATAGCTATTTTACGGACTCATTTGAGTCCGTAAAATGCTTCTTTTTAGGCCTGAATATGTCTAAATGTAAAATTTCGAATGACATGACAAAATTGTCAAATAGTTGCTACGATATCAAATTCTAAGCTAACTTTGTCGTACATTATGATTTCAAAAATTATGGTAAATTTGCAAATTTAGGCGTTCTGAAGAATTGCAAAAAGCGTATAAATAAAAATTAAATTTTGAGAGCGTATGACAAAAAATAGTGTTTGTCACACGTACCTAAATGAAGTTTTTCAGGACTCATCTGCTATTCCGGACTCGGCTAAAGCAGGACGCCCACAGAATCGGCACAGGCCGGCTCGGCACGGCCAGCACTGCCGGCATTCGTTATTAAACGAGATGCCGTTCCGCGCTGTTCCGATTAAATGGGCGCTGGCTCGTTTAATAACGTACCATCGTGCCGAAAAAAAAACTGGGACAGCAAAATGTAGTTTAATCTGCCGGACTATTAGCTCGTTTTGAAGTTATCAGTTTGATTTAATTATGTGACTGACGGATGTGTCAAAAGAAATATAATATATCCTAGTGTTAAGTAGGCCACGTCGTTTGCAAGCCTCAATCGATAATAACGGTGCAAATACCAAAAATAAAAAAATCTGGTTTTTATTTTTGTTACATTTTAAAACAATAAACATATGTATTTCCATTTTTCCTCGTACTTTTACAAAAGGTGCTAGTATTATTGTTTCGGTATTTAACCTTTTCACTTCCATGACAACAATGATAGCCTATCCTCAATAGATTTTGCATACTCTTTATAGCCTAGGAGCTATTCAATAACGAGAATTTTGTTGTCCCAGATTTTTTTCGTCGCGATGGTACATAGCAACTTATGCCGGCCGTGCTGGCCGGTCTGTGCCGATTCAGTGGGCGTCCTGCTTAATGCCTCGTCCGGAAACAGCAATGATTCGTCCTGAAAAACTCCATTTTAGGTACTTGTAACAAAAATAACTATTTTAAAACCATGCCCTCATTCGGGAAATATTCCCCCGAATTCCATGTTGTCTTAGAAAAACTGCATTCGGTCATTTTCATATTTTGGAAAAAGAGCCCTCCACCTTCGGTGTCGGGCTCTTTCTCCAAAATATGAAAATGAACTCACGCAGTTTTTAGACAACACGCTGTCATGCAAAATTATCGGTAATTTTGATGCACTTGTGCAATTACTTCCGAAAACGGCTATTGTGTATTGTCATAATAAGTTTTTCTTAATATGTAACGTCAAAATATAACAAGCACTTAAATTTATACAATAAAATTTTACTTCACTTGCAAATAAAGTGCGTAATAATTGAAAAATCTGGAACAATAAGAATAAAACAGACTAAAATCAGTTGAATTTATACTCATACAAATATATAAAATATTAGACATTCTTCTCAAGAAATTTTACTAGTAGCAATCATTACGAAGTCCAATCAAAAAAAAATTAATAAATTTCGGCTATATAATATCTAAGATTTAATGCCGAACTTCATTAACTAGTTTAGTCGAAGTTCATTACCTTGCTTAGTAAAAATGCTTAGTCACCTAATCTCGGCATACATTATTCCAAAATTGTTCATATAAACTTTAAATTATTTTTAATTAAATAAAAATAAAATATTTATGCTTTTAAAGGAAGACTTTTATTAATTATTTGTATAAATAATTTTTAGATTTTTTACGGCATGGCTAGGCTAGCCCAGCCTACTTGGGCTGTCGATGTCGTGTGGATCGGTAAATTTATGACCAACTTTGTTGGTGCTGACGTTGGCCGACGTTTGCTCTAGAAGCGGTAATATAAAATAGATCAAAGGGTTTTTCGAGCATTGTTTACATTACAGATCCGTCCATACAATGTGACATGTTGGTCTGTATTAGTAGTTGAAATTCTGCGTTCAGTAATTTAGTGAGACTAGTGAGAGAACTATGGCGTAATCAAATATTGATAATAATGTTATATTGGAATATTGGAATTTTTGGCCTTGTATGAACGATATCCCGTGCAATGAGACTCAATTGACAAGAATGTCAATGATAAAAATAGGGCTAAAGTGTCGATGCCTGGAATAAAATACTGTGAACTACTAAAAACATTTAAAATACTTATTAATTATCATCCTGTCCTAAGTTTGGAGCTTGGAAAAAATTATGTAAATATTTAAGATAAGTTATAAAGAACGCGAGCGAACAATGCAAGCAGTTATGAATCTGACAGACTTTTGTCTATCACGTATTTCGCTCTAACCATTGTCTAGCCATTGCTGTGATGGAGGGCAATATGAAGCAGGCAACTAATGCATTTGAAGCAGTTAGTCAAAAACGATCCGTTAGGTAAGACAAATGAATGTGCTCTTAAAATGACGAATTACTTGCCAATAGACTTAGGCCCAGTTTTTTATGTGATTCTTATCTTAACCAACAAGATAATTTCCGTGGAAACAATTGTGACAACAATGGTTATCACACAGATTAAGCTCTTGGTAATACTAACAGGCACGTAAAAAACTGGCCCTCAGAGCACTACTTAATAAGACAAGCAAACCTGCAATAGCATTGAGATTCTCGTTTTCAATGCGGTAATGAGAGAGCTAAATGAAAACCTCTCCTCTCAGCATAATGCAACCGTCAGTCAGGGGTTTGAGTGCCCTCACCATCATCAAATACTTCTTAGCATTCACAGTTTTCTCCTCTCATTACCCAGATTTTCTAACGTCACTATTCTGCCTCCGCCATCACCCAGTACTTCTCAACTTTCACAATTTTCACCTCTTGCCACCCAGGAATCTTTTAGCGCCATTGTTCTGCCTAAGCCATCATCCACTACTTCTCAGCTTTTACAATTTTTACCTCTCGCCACCAAAGGATTTCCTACCGTCACTTTTCTGATCATTATTACACTTATTAAAATGTGTTTCTGATTAATATTTTATTTTTTAAATTTCATGACATTATATGAAAATGTGTTTATTAAAGGCTTCAGAAAACCAGTCATTACTTTTGTAAAATTGTCTAACTCGAACTAGTATATACATAGTGTGTGAATCATTTAATATTTGCGTGTATTAAGGGCTTCAGGATATCATTTATTGCTTCACAAATTTAAGGAAATTAGCTGAGGAGAAATTTTAAACAGGAACAACTAACTTTCATAGCTATTGCCTGAGGCTAAAAACCTGCGCGTTACTGCTTAACGATTTTTGCTTGGAATGTTGTTTCTCATGTGTGTGTGTCCCGTTTCGCAATTATTTGTCCTACGTTATTGAGTAACAGCTCAAAACCTATAGCCGACATTCTGTAAAAATTCTCGAATTTTCCAGATCGAATGCATTATTTTTTCTACTTGATTAATAGTTACCATCTGCCATATATATTCTACACATGTATTCATTATGACATAGGTTGCAGCCACAACAACTAATTCGTCGTTACTATCCATTTGGACCATAAAAAATTGACACGTTTACAACTGAACTACCTAGACTAACCTTACAATCAGTTCGCTTGCATCTGTCAGTATTGGGCATGCTGTGTGGAAGGTCACACATTTGAGTTGGCACATATTGGCCCAGCTTTGTCAATTGCACATTCGTACATTAAAACCTAGTAAATGATTTACAAATTATTTATATAAAGGAAAATCTTAGATATTTATTTTAGAATGGCTAATATTGTTGGAGGTAATCTTAACTAATAATGGATTTTGAGAAATTGAAATGTCCAATCGTAATATTGCATATTATGCAGAACTAAAGCATTGACATTGTAAATAAACAACATATTCTGCTTGAATTTGAAAGAATACCTTAATTTCTAGGGCAAACTAAATCCAGGAGCACTTACCAGATGTAGAGAGGGACTGAAAGCAAGACTCAGATTATTGCCGTACCGACCGTAACTAGAGTGTAGGCGAGGTATACAGTGTGTCCAAAAAAGTATGCAACATATGGGAAACTTTTTTATTATTGGTTTCTCAGAAAATTTTATTCTTGATAAAAGTTGGTGCTTGCCCTAAGACAGTAAACGAGCATTTCAAGTTTTCCGTACTGCTTTTAGTGCGGGCGCAAATGTCATTTTTCCGAAATCGCGTCAAGAGTAAAGTACCTTAATTTATAAAGATACAGCAAAATCTTATAAGGAAAAGTTCTTCCAAATTAAAGAAGTAATCTAAATATGAAATTTGAGTTAAGTACATCAATGTAAATTTTTTCTTTTTTTTCACGATTTTTTCTTAAACGCTACGCCACTGTAGAATGTTTTGTTCTTTTATTATTAGTATACTTGCCAAGTAACTTCAAAATTTATTTAAGATAGAAATTAGTTACATAGTTGCATAATGTTGCAGTTTTTCCAGAGGTAATAGCCAGTTTAGGTATCAGTGTGTTGCAAACACATTTAAACAATTTTGATTCAAAATTTTTTTCACTCAAAATCATGACTAGACCAAACTCTTTTCATTTCATGTAAAACAACTAATAATTTATTTCTCTTTTGCACCCGATGAGTAAAATATGCCCAAGTATCCTAAAAAGCCATATAATAGTATATTATTTTATATGGAGGAAAAGTAATACTTTTTATGGCGCGCTCGTGTTTAACAGCCGAACGGAGTGAGGCTGGTAATAGAGAGCAAGCCATGAAAAGTAACTTTTCCTCCAAATAAAATATGCTGTTTTTTCTTCAAATGTCGACAAATTAATGCAAAAAGTCTCATTTAATAGTAATAATAATTATTATTAAAGATAAGTGGGTTCGCAAGGCGGCTTAGACTGGTGCGGTGTCGGGAAATAGGCGCAGGTTGTTGCTATAGTAATGTAACATAAAGCTGTCAGTGGACACTGTCAACAATAATTATATTTTTAAAATTGCGTCTTCGATTGCGTTTTAATTCCGTATTGATAAGCAGTTATTGAGTAAGTTCGATTAAATAATAACCAATTTGTTCCTAAATTAGTAATTTTTACAAATGCAGTCACACATTGAGTGATAAATACAAATTTTGGTTTAATAACTCTTGAGTTGTTGACGCTTATTTTGATGTTTGTTTGTATTGTATCTATGTTTCTATGATAACACTTTTACCTCCGCCGGCGGAAAAGTGAAAAGTAAAGCTCCGGCGGAGGAAAAACGAAACTTCACTGCCGCCTACACAGTCGAGTAATGACGGATTTACTGACGTTTGAAGAAAAAATATTTAGTCTTGAAGAGTAGGCCAATATTTAGAATAAAAACAAATAAATAGCAATAATTTTCTGACACATAAAATTAATTATTATTGAGTCAGTCATTCCAATTGTATTTTGTAATAATTATTGTGGACAATTATTTTGGACCAAAATTGTTTAAATATGTTTGCAACACACTGATACCTAAACTGGCTTTTATCTCTGTAAAAACTGAAACATTATGCAACTATGTAACTAATGTCTATTTTAAATAAATTTTGAAGCTGCTTGGCAAATATACTAATAACAAAAGAATAAAGCATTCACCGATGGCGTAACGTTTGAGAAAAAAATTAAAAAAAAAAGAAGGGAAATAAAAAATTGATGTACTTAACTTAAATTTCTTATTTAGATTACGTTTTTAATTTGTAAGAACTTTTCCTTATAAGATTTTGCTGTATCTTTATAAATTAAGGTACTTTACTCTTGACGCGATTTCGGAAAAATGACATTTGCGTCCGCACTAAAAGCAGTACGTAAAATTTGAAAAACTCGTTTACTGTTTTAGGGCAAGCACCAACTTTTATGAATAATACAATTTTCTGAGAATCCAATAATAAAGAAGGTTCCCATATGTTGCATACTTTTTTGGACACACTGTATAGTGGCAAGTAAGGATACAAAGATTAGTGATTTACTTTAATGAATAAGTAAACTGTGTTTATTTTTATAAACAAAATATTACACATTGTTTGAATTTTTTACTTTAGGTTTTATCCATATTATTCGAACTTAATTCTAGAAATACCAACTGTTCTTTTTATTTTCGTTTAAACAAATTTATGCACATTTTCACGAGCTCGGACAGAAGAAAAAATATATACTTGTGCAATCGTAGGCTCAAGATCAGAATTAGACCGATTTTCACAAATACAGCTAATTGTATTTGCCTGTCATATCCGCAATGTATGTTTTGAATTGTTTAACTAACACACTGTCAACTTTTTAACAATTATTATGTTGAATTATTTCAAAAATTACTATTTAAGTGTGTTTGTACATATCTGTAAGAGGTGCTAATTCGCCACAATAATGACGGTCTCGTTTAGAAGGTTTTCTTTTTTTGGTTCACGCTTCTAAGCCTAATATTACCATTTCGCAAACAACATCATTTTTCTGTATCAAGGCTTTCTAAAGCCAAACCATCAACAACCGAGCAAATGCACCTATAAACGTAAATTAAGTTATTAGGGTTAAAAAGGATTTAGCCATTGAGATCGTCATTTAGAATTATATTATTGCCTCGGGGTAGACCGTATGCGGTGAGAAATGGTTCGGTTTCCCTTTTGATTTTTATAGAAATACAAAAAAATTGTCCAGTTTTGTTTAAGTAAATCGTTTTGTTCTCCTTTGCTGGTATTTATGTTGACGTTTCTATACTTTAAGCTTTTTATGGATTGATCAAATTACGATTTCGATGATATTTTTTAGGATATTTGGGAAAAAATATTGTAAGCATTTCATGAAATAAATTTGTTATTTTGGAACCAACAAACAGCCAGATCGATAGACAGAGGGTAAGTCTTAAAACAGCTACAATGGCTGAAATAGAAATAAGTACATACAGGGTGTCCCAAATTCGAGCCTCATCGTTGGGATCTAGGGAACTAGAAGAGATACGAGGTCGGTTAAATGGAGGCAAAGTTGCGCAATTTGAAGCTGATTGATTGAAAGTTTAAAAATTCCGGACACTTCCGAAGATTTTTGGAAAAAACCGAATATTCGCGATTTCATTTCTATTTTTTTATGACTTTATTTGAAAAGATATAAAAAAATAAATTTCACATTCTTATTGTTACTTTTTCTTTTCTACAAGAGGATGTTATCAGATTTTCAAACCGACGTTTCGTCTTTGAGCAGCCATCATCAACTTTGTTTTTTTAAATACGGCCCTGTTTTTTTTATTACGGACTTTAAGAGCTTCTAAGGGCCCAGAATCGAAGATGTATCGCAATTATTCGAAAAATTGATATTAATGGCATTTTTCATAAGAACTCATGTGTTAGAGAGAGACAGAAAATAGATTTTTGGTAAGATCTTACCAGGAAATCATTACAATGATTTGTTCGAAGAGTATGCGATACAACAAAGAGAATGTGATTTATTATTAATAGAAGTTTTTCGCATCCAACACATAAATTAGAAAAGGAGGTTTTTTCAGCTTTTTGGACCGTTTTATTAAATTATTGTTACTAAATGGCCAACGTTTCGGCACTAGTTTGTGCCATCATCAGGGCCAGCAACCTAGAGTTGGGCATAAATGAAATGCCTTGTTGAACCCATAGGGATCACAACACGTACACAAAAAATTATGATGATTTATTACTTGTTCCAAATCTAATCCCACACAACTATTTACTTGGGTAAATTGTTAAAAATATGGCCTAGAGCCTATGGTTTGAGGGTTGACACTTTAATAATTATATTATTTATTAACCACTTATTATGTTATTTTTAAGCTTTCTTTATGCAAAGCGTTAATGCGTAAACAAAGGTTTTTGTTTTAAATCCCATTAAAAATCTATTTTCTGTCTCTCTCTAACACATGAGTTCTTATGAAAAATGTCACCAATATGAATTTTTCGAATAAGTGCGATACGTCATTGGTTTTGGGACCTTAGAAGCTCTTAAAATCCGTAATAAAAAATCAAGCGCCGTATTTAAAAAAACAAAGTTGATGATGAAAGCTCAAAGACGAAACGTCGGCTTGAAAATCTGATAACATCGTCTTGAAGAGCAGAAAAAGTAGCAATGAAAATGTGAAATTTATTTTGCTATATCTATTCAAATAGAGTCATAAAAAAATAAAAATGAAATCGCGAATATTCGTTTTTTTTCCAAAAATCTTCGGAAGTATTCGGAATTTTTAAACTTGTAAGGTGGCATTTTGATCAACATCAAATTGCGCAACTTTGCCTCCATTTAACCGACCTTGTATCTTTTCTAGTTTCCGAGATTTCAATGATGAGGCTCGAATTTGGGACACCCTGTACAGTAAATGCAGATGATCAAGAATATACCTTCTAAATAAACAGGCCTGGTAGCTAAATTTAAAATGATTTTGCGCGTAGGGAGCAGGTTCTGACAATGAAAAACGTATTAATTCATATATTATCTATTTTTGTTACTTTTTGACTTCAAAAAAATATATACCTAAATTATTTTTTTAAATTTTAGTACATGTCATTTACCAAAATAACAACAAAAAATCGTTACCTATCACAGAAAGGAACATAATTATTATCATAAGTAGTTTAATATGCCATGGTGTAAAAAAACGGTCTATGGCTAGTAATTTATAAATATACGGTGGTGTGTTTAATAGTTATTTTTGTTACAAGTACCTAAAATAAAGTTTTTCGGGACGAATCATTGCTGTTTCCGGACGAGGCGTTAGCCGAGTCCGGAATAGCAGATGAGTCCTGAAAAACTTTATTTAGGTACGTGTGACAAACACTATTTTTTGTCATACGCTCCCAAAATTTTGTTATACGCTTTTTACAATCTTCAGAACGCTTAAATTTGCAAATTTACCATAATTTTTTGAAATCATAATGTTCGAAAGTAAGCTTAGAAATTGATATCGTAGCAACTATTTGACAATTTTGTCATGTCATTCAAAATTTGACATTTAGACATATTCAGGAATTTTGGAATAGTCCGTAAAGGTTGCCATGACGACTTTTAGGGACTAGGCCTAAAGAGAAGCATTTTACGGACTCAAATGAGTCCGTAAAATAGCTATTTTTGGGAGCGTATA
>MU181966.1:267967-285301 GCA_016904865.1 Pissodes strobi
CTCATTTGAAAATCGCGGTGCGGCGCCGGCGGATAGAAAACCTCCATACCTTAAAAATCACTTACCCACATATCTACCCAAAAAAATGGATGTCAAACTTTTTATTGCGAAATTCATTTGCGTTTCATATTGGAAGATCATAAAAAAAATCTTGATATGACTCAATCGATAATAAAATATAAATATCTACATCAAAATCTGTTAAAAAAAGTGTGACAAAATAAATGTGGAAAAAGCCGTATTAACTATTAAAATCATTACAAAAATTCCAGCACGCTCTCACAGATTTGCATAAATTCCGTGACAACAATTTCAATCTAGTCTCTGAGATAATAGAAGAATATGTTGTAATTTATACGGCTTGGAAAAATCAAAGGAAATCAAAGGTGTAGATGAAGCTCGGTTTATACTCTTTAACAAGTCTTTAAAATTGATACTCAAAATATTCATGCTTCGAACCTTTCACCATGTAAGGCAACGCACTGTATACATTTCAATGTTTTGGAAGAATGCACAAAAAGGAAAAGTTTTCTCAAATGTCTACAGTAGTGAATGGTTGGCTGGAAATTGATGGTTGAGATTGTGAATTACTAAAAACATTTACACTACTGATTAATTATCACCCTGTCCAAAGTTTGAGCTTGAACTAGGAAAATATTACATAAAGAAGACGAGCGAACAACGCAAGCAATTATGAACCTTAAAACTACAATGGCCAGCAGATTTTATGATATAATTTGTTAAGCCGATCATCAGTCCGATAGGCTTTTATCTCTCACCTATTCCGCTCTCATCTGCTTCAGTCCACAGGGACGTGGTGGATAGTTCTATCAACATCCTAATCTCCAAACCAAACTCAAGAAGTGCAGCTCACAAGAGCATATTTCTTAGTGGATACTTGCCGAAAGAGTACTAATGTCGAATCTACGATAGATCTGTCAAAATTCTAAGTCAACTAATTTTTAAAGCTCAATAGTTACAGTGCCTTAAAGTGCTGATTAAAATTATGATAAAGTAAGAACATTAAATAATTATCTCATGAAATAACCAAACCTAACCATAAATTAAAACGCAACACCTCTCTTAAAGAACTTTATTATAATACAAGCACATGCGTGATTTTGTAATCGGGTATAGTGTAAACCCATTAAGTCTTTGACCAATATACTTTGGCATTGTTTTACCGAAGTGCCTTCTTTATTATTTCGTACCACCTGACGTAGATCGATCTAGAATCTGAGCTATATAACCTGCATGCCATCTAAGGCGCGGCGTCACGGATAACTAATCGTGATGATTTGGTTAGAATGAAGGAAGTCAGTTGCCAGATTTCGTCAGTGATGTTCAATCGGAAGTAGCCGAAGGTAATTGAAATACAGTAAACTTTTAATTATATTAAAATAGTTCATCACCAAAGGTTTTTTTTTGGTATACGCGCAGATGTTCAGTCTGCCAAAACAGAAGACAGAGGAAAAATTAAATAAAATTAACGAAACATTCGACGATTCGTATAATGATAGTTGGGGAGAAAATAACGAAGGGGATAGTTATTTTGAAAATACTGAATGACTTTTTGAACACATTTCGATGCATTTATTTTTCTACTTTGATGTATATCAACACTTCCTATGTTTTTCCAATGCAATTAAAATATTTGCTATAAAATAAATGAGAGAACGGCTTAATCACCTATCAACTCGCAGTAACCATAAGCCGCGTGCATTACAATAATGTGTAAAAATGTGTAAAAATCACAAAATACTGAAAATAGAGCATTTTGGAAAGGTCTTTCAACAGTACTTTCAAAAATATGGACTTTTGTTTTCCCGCTGGATGTTTTCAACGATATTACAAATCCAACCATCGATTGGGTTAGTTTGAGTTAGAAGAATGAAAAGTTTCTTGGCAACCGTGTTTTTTATTTTTTTGAAATGATGAATGACTGTATAATATTTTCCCTTCCTTTCCTTCGTTTGGAATTATTTCGATTGTTCTTTTTATAATATCGTGAGATAATTTATTAGCAATAAAATACAGAGTAAATAACGTCTAAGTAAATAGTAGTATTCATTTACTACTGACATCAAAGCTTCAAAGCAAAGGGAGATGGTAATCGAGAAATTTTCGCGTGTTGGAAAAACATTTCGAATTACAGGCAAAATAACAAATAACGACAGGGATATAAAATGAGAGTAATGAGACACCGGATATCTCCGCTGCTCTCTGTTATCAGTGCAGTGCAACAGAGATAGATAGGCCCGATGTGGCCGCTCTATTGCGTTTTACTTTGTTTTGAAATTACAGCCAGTGACATATTTTTATAGAAGTGACATATTTTTATAGAGTATAAACTAAACTAATTATAATTTATTCCATTGTTAATATTTAAAACTACAATACTGCTATTTAGTTTATTTTTTCAAACCCATTATATTTTCCAGTCAATTTATAAAATAGAATATAATTAAAACAAATTATCTAAAACTGATTTGTGTTGGTGAATATAGAAATTAAGGATTTCTGAATAATAATACTTAATGCTAATAATAAAATCCATGAACAAATATATCTTTTCTCTATATAATTAATAAAATAAAATAAATCACTTTTTATAGAAATACAAATAAAATAAATGTTAAATTTACAAACATTTTACCTTTTAAAATAAACACATTTTTTATGGCAGTCACACACACACACACTAAAAGGACATCCTATGATGCTCGACAAGCGGTGTGTGTGCGAAGAGGTTGATTGACATGGTTCTTGATTAGTTAATTAGGGGGAAACAGATGTACTGGGAGTGAGTTCCACAGAGATGCAGTGCGCCAGACAAAGGAGTTCTTGTAAAGCGATATCCTAGGTGTTTTCAGTTGTACGACGAACTAGTGCGCTCTTGCCATCTGTCGTGTTTGACTAACAGGCGTTACCAGGGGCCGGATGAGGCGGGCCAAATCCTGGGAACATCTGCAGTGAAAGTATCTGTAAAACAGGGACACCTCGGCCACATGTCTGCGGTGATCCAAACTATCCAGATTCCGGGTCCACTCCGGGTCGCCGACGAGACGAACAGTTCTCTTCTGAATGGAGTCCAGCAGTAAGGTGCTTTGGTGCGACACCCCAGATGTGTGAGCAATATTCCAAGCACTTGCGCTTTGTAGAGCAAGAGCAACTGCTGCGGTGTATACAGTTTTTGTTGCGAAATAGCGCACCAAGCTTCTGAGAGGCTGACTTAGCGATGTTAGCAACGTGGTCATGCCAGAACATATTGCTGTTGACCGAGACACCCAGTAGTCAGATTGACGAGGATGAAGGACTGGTCGATCCTGCCATAATGACGTCAGGGCCCGCCGTATTGGCCCTCTTGGTAAACGTGGCTGCTTGGGTCTTGGCTGCATTGAACTGGACCAAATTTCTATCGCCCCAAGTTTGAACTGTCTCTAGGTCTTGACTAATTGCTGTAGTCTGCTCCTGTCTGCGGTGATAAGGCTCAGTCGCTGGGAAAGGTCTGTCTGATCTAAATTGGGAGACAGGGTTACTGCCATCCGCAAAACTGTAAACAGGATTTCGTTTTGGTCCGCAGGTAATTAATATAGATGAGGAACAAGAGTTGGTGAAAAAAGCACTCTTTGTTTGTGTTCTGAGAAAATGTTCTTTTACGCACACTACCTGGGAGTGGGTAATGCGGGACTCACCACTGGCATACCTACTAAAAACTCAGCAGTGTTCCAGCCTGTGCTTTAACCCCCGGGATTGGCTCTTATTATGTCCTGGTCTTTCTATTTTGATGTCTCGCTGTGATTACTAAAATTACACCTCGCGTAGTTGGTTGTGTCATCTTCGTTGGGATGTAAGAAGCAGGATTGGATGTTACTCCACTCCTGCTTTGTGCTCCTTGACCCTGTTCGTCTTTTGTTCGATCACACAATTAGACTCCTAGGTCTTTTGTGTTTAGCCCATCTGCGTCTTCCTGGGTCGTCTGGATTATAATCTACTGCTCCTCTAATTTCATCCGTTTAGTTCCCTGCCCTTTGGAGTATGCGCCTAGCCTTTTCGACTACAAAGTCCTCCAGTGGGTACCATTGGAGGTCAGCTTTTCGGCATTTCTGACGAACCAAGATGAGTCAGCTGCCCTCCTGACTAGCTTGTTCTCCGTTCATGTTAGCAATTTCATTCTGGTTTTCGCCGCGTATCCCCAGGCCGTTGAATCATTGTGTTAGTTGGGCCCTACCTATCGTCTTTATCATAGTGAGCTTAGTCTTCAGTGACATTTGGCTATGTCTCCCGATCATGGGATTTAGCATAGCCATTGCCCACTTGGAGTTGTTTCTGCGGCTTGAATATGCCTTTTCCATGTCAAGCCACGGTCCAAGTGTACTCTAACGTACTTGACGTCGTCGTTCCAAGGTACGTCGATGTTGTTTATCCAAATGTGCGGTCCGGCAGTCTTTCTCCTCCTCTGGAGGGGTATGGCCTGTGTTTTGCGCTCGTTAATATTGATCTTGCAGTTTATCATCCATGTTCTGAGTTCGTCTGTTGCTTATCTAGACAGATAAATAATTTTTATTTATTCCAAATCATAATAGTTACAATTGAAAACCTACAGTGAGGCTAGGGACATTGTCAACATTACAAAAACACCTTAACATAATAAAAAACAAACTTAACATAATATAGAAATGCTGACTTATTAATTTAAAAGATTCTTTAAACCTCAACAGTATGTACATGATAATGAACACACATTTAAAATTAAAACTAATAAACACATACTTTAAGTCATTATACATTTTAAGACATGTGGCAAGAGAAATTTTCAATGTACGCAACTAAGCTAAGCATCATAATATGATATCTCGAGTATAAAATTCGTCCAACGAATAAAATGCCCTTCGATAAAAATGTCTTTATCAGTGGAGTACCACGCCCAAACTTTTATGCAAAAGTCGTTAAAAACACAAACAGGCAAACATATTTTAATGGCACATATATTTCACTCAAATATAAAATATTGCTTCGAACGTTTTTTTTTTCATATTATATATTTTTATTCACTGAATAAACTAATATTTACGTCCTATATTTAGAAAACTAAAAATTACTTTCTTAAAAACTATATCAGACACATATTACTTACCAATCATACTAAATTTTGGTCTTCTTAACCGTTGAGAAAAGGCTAAGGTTGGGCTCAGTCTATAGTTTTTCATATAAATGATCGATTCTTCTATATTTCAGGCTTGCAAATTTGTCAATTACATCTTCATAAAACGGTTGCAGGTTCATTAATTTTAACCCAAACTACATAAATATGTTTTAATCCTTTTCAGGCAGAAAAAACTCTGTTCCACCGAAAGACTAGTAGACTTGTCATTATTAAGGAAAATAGCATTTTATATAATATTAAGAAAATGTATTTTTCTACGATCATTAAAAAATAACATTATTATAGATCTGCTTTCAGTCAAACAATGTCATTCATTACTCACGGGCCGTTGAGTAATATTAAAGAAGTCACTGGTTTTAACAAATTCAGGCATGCCATGACCGTGTTCTTTTGTCAAACTATTTTGCAAAGATCAGATCAGACGTCAAAGTGACTGCGAGTTTAGAAATTTAATAATAATAATAATAATTATGGAATCCGATTCCGAAAATGAAGTAGAAATGTGTACGCCCCCAGAAGTTTTAAATGCTGCAAATATAGCGACAAAGCATTTATTGCCTGAAAAATCCAGGAAAAAGTACGAAATGGTGTACCTATAGCACTTTTATGGAGCAAAAACGTCAATTCTTTTTCTGAAAATGTGCTATTAGCTCATTTTGGAGAACTTTCAGAAAAATACAAATCTTCATCATTATGGAGCCAGTACTCCATGTTAAGAAGCACTTTGGATATAAATGACAACATTAATATAGAAAATTACTCAAAGTTGCCCAGTTTTTTAAAACGAAAATCTGAGGGATATCAAGCAAAACATTCACTCCAGATGAAATTTATAAATGAAGCAGATGACCGTATATATCTTGCAACAAAGGTAAGAAAGTTAATTATTATATAGTATTTGTACTAAGTATAATGATGTATTATTTATTTAAATGTAAATACATAAAACGGAAACGGCGATAATATTTAATTGCTTAACATTTATTCGTGCTGAAGTACATTCAACTTATCTTCCCAAATGGCGCGTTTGGTTTACGTGTTGAAATTGCAGTTCGGTTTGCGCGACATCGCGTTGGTTGTGAGTTCAATCCTCGCCTCCAGACGTTGTTTTTTTTTATCTTATATTTTTGATATTTGATTGATACAATATACTTACTTGTAGTTTCTACTAATAAAAAGTATTTTAATATTATTATTATTTCATGTTAAGTTCAATATTATATTTTGTCAATATTGCCTAACGAAATTGTATTTAATCTTGGCTATGACTCTCTTTTTTGATCGGCCCTGTATAATGATCGTAGAAAAAGTATAGTATTCTACTCGCATGTAATTGCCATTACTCACTCGGATGAATCACGGCCCTCGCCTTCGGCTCGTGCCGCAAACTTCATCCTCATGAGTAATAGCTATCATTACATGCTCGTTGAATAATATACTATTATTACATTGGCAAATTTCGCCAACAAAAGATTTGTTGGTGATAGGTCATAAGTTGGTATTAGGTCATAAGCTATCTCCGATACAGGAGGTTCCTCACTGCAACCTAAATGTCAATACTAAAAAGATGACATATATTCTAGGCAGAGCAAAAACATATTATATTCTATATAGACGTATAAACAGTGGAAGAAATTAACCGATACAATTTCATTCACACTTAGATCGTGTAACACTATTTGTTAATTGCTTAAAAAGCGGTTCATTTGCCAGGTTTACTCATCGGTTTTAATTTTATATAAAAGCGTGGGTCTATGACTTGTCAGTTAGGTGAAGGCCACTAAATTTCTAACTTGGAATATATTAATGATGTTTGCACATTGAAATCAGGGCAGTAAAATTTAGAAATATATCCCAAATAAGAATATTGAAAATTTTGAAATAATTATTTTACTTTTCACCTTGGTTTACTAAAATAAACACCTGGATTTTAATTAAACTATTTATTCAAATAGTAAAAACTTAACAGACATAACCGCATTACAACAATGTATCAAGTCCCAAATTAAATTGGGGTTATGGCACTGTCCATAACAATTAATGAGATTCTAAAATGTTCATGTCATCTGAATTATCTGATTATTAATTTAAATCAAATCAAATTCAATTAGAGTAAGGTAATAAATCTTAATCTAAGTGTTATAATCTTAATATTGCCTAACGCCTATTTGGAAATGGTTCTAACTAGACTTGAAGTGCTTAAGGTTCCGACTAAACGCAGCTAGTCACAAATTCTCTAGGTCAGCATAGAAAAAGGCTGCTGACAGACGTTCAGCCCCAAGGGATGAAATCCTGTCACATATAAGCACCCTAGTTAAATTATAAATAATTTTAACCATCCAATATAGACACACTAACATGGAGCAGACCTGTTTTTATAGGAAGGATATCCACCTTCCTATTAGTCACACATCGTTTTTAGGCATATTACCGATCATTTCAGAAAATGCACATACTAGCACATTTGCCAATTAATTCAAGGACACAAGCAGGCGGTATCTAGACCTAATGGTCAAAAATAACAACGATAATTTTAGATACTCAAACTGTCTGCTCGTCTTGGGTGTCCAGACGAGAAGGGCAGCCCATCAGTTCCCTCAAAAAAGAATATATACCGCATCTGTCAAGAGGACGCTCCAAACGGATTCATCTTTCCGGAGCGGGCGGCGGAAGGAAGGTTCAGCGTGAGAATCAATAACACAAACCGACCAGTAAAGGGAAAAATCGCACTACTGTTTTTTGTAAAATTTACAACGTTACAATCGCGTTTGTGACAAATTATTGTGTATTGACGAAAAAAGTAATAAATATTTTCCGTAAAATTTGTCATTAAATTAATGGTACAAATATAGTAACCAAAAGGACAATGGTTTAATATGGTTTTTGAGGTAACGGGTATATAATATTGTATGATATGTCGATTTTACGGGTATTAGGAGGAAATGCGTTTTATGGAAGTAACGAAACTGGTATCGGCCTGTCCTGAATATCTAAATGTCTGAAAAAAAAATAACATTAAATTTTCTTGAATATAATTTTCTCACTGTTTGTTTTGTGAGATCATAAATCCTAAGATAAATATCACTTCCAAAGGAAATCTAATTTAACTTTTAATGAAGTGATTAAGGCAGCTTGATTAAACCCGGTTTTGATCATTTGATGGAATTAATCCATATTGCGCAGATAAAGAACCGTCACACAATAGTAATGGCTTTAACCGCGTAATATGAAGTAAAATATTTAATTAAATAAAAGTGAAAATTGTCAAATTAATCTTTTTTAATACTTGTAGGAGATTACGTTAGTTCAACGTAAATATTAAACAAAACGTCACATAGAAATGTTAAAAAAATTACTTGATAAGCTGTTTTATTCAGTTATTTTACAGAGAAGCTAAATGTATATTATGTATGTCATATGTAGCCACTTTTCTTAAAATTGGTAACTAATAATTTATTTTCGTTTCAGGTAAACTAATCCAAACTGATTGGAATTGTGGTAAGATATATAATTTTTTTAGCATTTTTGTTATTCCGCAGTAACACGTATATGTTTGCTTTTGAGGTTTAACACCCTAAATGATTTATTATAGTGACGTTCGATTCATGGCTATAATGATGGCTATTAGACAGAACTATGAAAATTACGGCACGAGCCGTAGGCGAGTATCGTAATGAATACGAGCTTTGAATATAAAACACCAGGAACGAGGATAGCACTAAAATATGGGTGACCGGGATGGTTGTTGCATACGGCCGACTGCTGTTTCTGATTTACAGAAGCGTACAGATTTAAAGGGCCTAATTAGTTGAATTTCACTAATTTAAGTCAGTGATTTTTTTACATATTGCTTTTTAATTGGAGATTAAATTTATCAAAGTATTATAACATTATTAAATATATTAGATTATACAGTGTGTCTGCGCTAAGAAGCTTCCACCCCTGCAAATTCTTTATTTTTTGACAGATTCTACTATTTTTTTATTTGATAGATTCGTTTTAAAGTTCGTATTCAAGGAATAATAATATGTATTTATTAGCAATAATCATGCCCAGCTATGACAAGTTTTAGGTCTCAAATTTTAAAAAATGCTATTAAACATTTTTTAAATTTAACTATTACTGGTGTTAAGGGATACTTCAGATATTATACCTGTGCTTATTTTTATAATGTAGGGTGTTCAAGAACGAGAATTTTGAAAATAACATTTTATTTAAACTCAAATTGGAAAAACTACTATCAGGCATTTTTTTAAATTTAGATTTGACGACGAATTATTTTATTTATTATTCTCGTATATTCAAAGGGTTGTTACATATGGCCGACTACTCCTTCCACTTTAGGCGTGAACATGGCGATGGCGTGCAGATTTAAAGGGATATTCTTAGGATATAAAGATTTAATTACTTGAAAATTATAAAATTGTAATTTGCAAAAATTAGTAATCTCATAAAACCATATTTTCTCCAATAATTTAAAATTAGTGTTCTATCCGTTTTTCAAATTATTTACATAATTCGAAAAAGTAAAAAAAATCGTTAATTTTTTCAATATATTTTGGACAAGCCGCTTATTTTGAAATCAAAATCGTTTTTTCCATGAGAGTTTAAAATATCGAAAGCATTATTTATTAATAAAATAAGTCCCTAAATTATTCTTGTAACTGTATCCCTAGCTTATCCCTACAGTAAATTAATGCCTTCGATACTGAACTGCTTAATGGATGTGTAGCCAATTTTCTCTATGATAAACAATATATATGACCGCTCACACACAAAATAAAAAATAAGAAATAAAATACGAATTGGCTATGTTTTAACCTCTTATTTTATTTTTGTGCATGAACCGTATGATAAAATTGCTTTGTTAGCCTTGCTACCTGTGTCGGTTCTTAAAAATTGTTCGATTTGTTCTACAAATTATTATAACATCAATACATGGGTAGCTCAAGTCATCTCTTGATTTGTGATAAGTTAGGGAATCTGAAAAATTCTCCCTAAGCCCACACGGCTGTGATATGCAATGTTCACATTGCAGCTTGCTTCCGAATTTAAATGAAACAAAACCTGCAATATACGTTATAATCTCTAAACTGTACTGGGACAAGGACTCATAATTTAGAGTATAATCGTGCTCATATAAAAATTTACCCATATCATCATCTAACGAATCTTCTAAGACCTTTCGGTTTATTTCTGACTCATTAATTGTTTGTTCTGGAGGTTTGATCTTAGAACTTATATTTAAAAAATTTATTTCCTCAAGCGGAATACAATTTCCAACACCATCTTGTCTTACTTAACAAAAAAATCACGAAAAAACTTATTTTCTTTTTTCGTCTATACTGTCAAGATACAGTTGCCTACGCCTATGGGCAAACATTGTACCAACACATGACCTTCAAATGTTATTGACATAAAATAAAGAATTTTTAACTCTCGGTTTTGCGTGTAATATATAAAATTTATCTTTGAAATGACTTACCTATGAAAAGAGTTTTCTGATTCTTTATTATTTTGAATTTAAGAACACCCGGAAGCTGCACAACTAATCATATTTCTTGGTTTCTAGTCAAGTAAAATATTAGAACGTTGTTGCGGCTATTTTCATTGCCTAAATACTAATCAGTAATAATTTAAAATGTTTGATACACTTAAATACACTATTTTACTAGTTATTTCCACTAAAATTGCGGAAAACCCTCGTTGGTAGTTAATAACGAGTTATACTTGGAAGTTCAATATGCTCGTTTTGGTTGCGCTTTCGTATACCTACCTGGTAAGAGCGCAACACTCGTTCCTGGGGTTTTATATTCAAAGAATGGGAGTATTGTAATTATAGTTACTAAATGCGAATTGCGTCATTTATCATAATGAATAAAAAGAACTTTAATTTTCAAAATTTACTCAGTAAAAACTAACTATGAGCTATCAAAATTGATAAATCTTAAATCTGTCATAGTCAGGGTAGTTTTTAATATCGATCGACTAACTAAGGATATAAAATCACATATTTTGTTAAAAAAAAGTAGCGCCTCTACATCTACAAATATTCTCTCTGATACTGTTTACAAAAATTGTAATACGCCACTGACAGTGTCACAAGAATAATAAATAACCAGAATTCAATGTTTCCTTGTTGCTACGCCTGGGCTGCTGTGACCTCGAACGGCTCGTTCCGCTACGGCTGTAGTAAACGGATCGTCTAAAATACGATAAAATTCTAGCTGTTGGAAATGCGGGGTTATACTTTGGATGCATTTTCCCTTGTTGAGTGTTTCGTGTTTTAAAGGATTTTTGGACGAGTTAACTTATATTATACACTAAAATCGATTAATAGAGGGTAACCAAAGCCATAAGTTAATAATTTGGCGAAATAAATATATTGGTTAGAAACTAAGTAGTTTTATTTATTAGCATCTTTAATATTTTGGACGACTAATCAAAACTAATTTAATCTATTAAACTTTATTATAACGCATCGTAACCGGTTCAAATTATTAAAATAAATTGATAATAAGTACCATACTTCGACGACTAACCAAAACTAACCAAATCTATTAAAACATTTATTATAATATATCGGAACCGGTTCAATTGACTAAAATAAGTTAATACTAAGTGAAACTACCCAAAAGTTGATTGGACGACTAACTAGAACTGACCAAATCTATTAAAATTGATTATAACGTATCGGAACCGGTTCCAATGACTAAGTAAAATAAGTAGATACCAAGTACCACACTTGGACGACTAATCAAAACTAACCCAATCTATTAAAATTTATTATACCGTATCGTAACCGGTTCAAATGACTAAAATAAGTTTAAACTAAGTGAACCTACCCAAAAGTTGATTGGACGACTAACCAAACTAACCAAATCTATTAAAATTGATTATAACGTATCGTAATCGGTTCAAATGACTAAAATAAGTTGATACTAAGTGAAACTACCCGAAATTTCTTTGAAAGACTAACCAAAACTAACCAAATCTATTAAAATGTATTATAACATATCGTAACCTTACTGTGATATTATACTCGTGACTTTTCTATTTGTAAATATGAATACCTATCTTTTCATGTACTATATTAATAGATAATTTTGCAGTTTGTGAAATATCTGGCAGCGTTAATATAGCGGAGTATTTTGATATGATAGGATTCAACAGGACATTATTATTTGGAATGGTTATAAAATTAAAGCTAAAGCCCATATGCTGAAAACTCATCAAGGACATCTGTCAATTTGAAAAACACTGATGGTTTGGAAAAATTCTTAAATAAACGGTACTAATTTCTCGCTTATTGGAATTAAAAAAAAATGGAACATAGCTCCGCCACAAAACTGGGAAAAATTGGAAGGTCAATATTTTCACTAGTAAAGTGGCTTTATCTTATTTTCCCTAGGAAAACGAACAAGTGCATATTATTTGCCTTACTAATTGGTAAGTAAGTACAGACTATGAAGAAAATCGTTGGACCTGTTTCCGAGAAAATCGATTTTGTTCATTTTTCTCAATAGTAAAGGGACTGCACCGATTTTTCACAGAAAAAAAGGGGTAGTACGTATTATTTTCCTACTAAATTGTAAACATATAGAAAATCTAATGAAAATCGTTAAGGTAGTTTTTGTGAAAACCAATTTTTTTATATTCTTCTTTATATAAACTATCTTTAATTGTAAGGTTAAAGAAAATATTTTTAAAACGTCTGGAGATATTGTCTCGAAACTCCTAAATAACCATTTTGGTAGAA
This sequence comes from Pissodes strobi, assembly GCA_016904865.1. Classification (NCBI taxonomy): domain Eukaryota; kingdom Metazoa; phylum Arthropoda; class Insecta; order Coleoptera; family Curculionidae; genus Pissodes; species Pissodes strobi. The sequence continues at coordinate 280,894 of MU181966.1, forward strand.
ATCGGCTTAACGGTTTTGGAGAAAAGTCGTGTGACGGACAGAGACACACACACAAGGACACAATTTTGTTTTTTTTCAGAATTTAATGTTTTTTGGACTCTAGGATCCCCATAATTAATCGAGATTGGCAAAAAAAGTTGCGAGTAGCACGTTACACGTGATAGAAGTGAATACTTCTTTATCGATGTTATAAGAGAGAAAGAGTGTGAGATAATCATATATTAATCAATTTTAATAGATTTGGTGAGTTTTGGTTAGTCGTCTAATCAACTTTCGGTTAGTTTTACTTAGTTTCAACTTATTTTACTTATTTGAGCCGGTTCCGATACGTTATAATCAATTTTAATAGATTTGGCTAGTTTTGGTTAGTCGTTGAAGCAACTTTCGGTTAGTTTGGCATAGTCTCAACTTATTTTAGTAATTTAAACTGATTCCGATACATTATGAGTTATTTTAATAGATTTGGTTACTTTTGGTTTGTCGTTGAAGCAACTTTCAGTTAGTTTCACTTAGGCTCAACTTATTTTATTCATTTGAACTGGTTATAACAGATATATCATTAACATGCAAATCAATCTATTAATATAGTACATAAAAATATAGGCATTCATTTTTACAAATAAAAAAGTCACGAGTATCACAGTACACGTAATAGAAGTGAAAACTTCTTTATCAAGTCTCAAATAATTTTATTTATTTGAGCCGGTTTCGATACATTATAATCAATTTTAAAAGATTTGGTTAATTTTGGCTAGTCGTCTAATCAACTTTCGGTTACTTTCACTTAGTCTCAACTTATTTTAGTCATTTGAACCGGTTCCGATACGTTATAATCAATATTAATAAATTTGGTTAGTCGTCCAATCAACTTTCGGTTAGTTTCACTTAGTCTCAACTTATTTTACTTATTTGAGCCAGTTACGATATGTTATAATCAATTTTAATAGATTTGTTTAGTTCGGGTTAGTCTCAACTTATTTTACTTATTTGAGCCGGTTCCGATACGTTATAATGAATTTTAATAGATTTGGTTAGTTCGGGTTAGTCGTCCAATCAACTTTCGGTTAGTTGCACTTAGTCTCAACTCATTTTACTTATTTGAGCCAGTTACGTTATGGTATAATCAATTTTATTAGATTTGGTTAGTTTGGGTTAGTCTCAACTTATTTTACTAATTTGAGCCGGTTCCGATACGTTATAATGAATTTTAATAGATTTGGTTAGTTCGGGTTAGTCGTCCAATCAACTTTCGGTTAGTTGCACTTAGTCTCAACTCATTTTACTTATTTGAGCCAGTTACGTTATGGTATAATCAATTTTATTAGATTTGGTTAGTTTGGGTTAGTCTCAACTTATTTTACTAATTTGAGCCGGTTCCGATACGTTATAATGAATTTTAATAGATTTGGTTAGTTTGGGTCAGTCGTCTAATCAACTTTTGGTTAGTTTCACTTAGTATCAACCTATTTTACTTATTTGGGCCAGTTCCGATACGTTATAATCAATTTTAATAGACTTCGTTAGTTTGGGTTAATCGTCCAATCAACTTTCGGTTAGTTTCACTTATTCTCAACTAAAGTTCAGCACTGTATAAAAAATGGTTCAGCTATCCCGCCTTCCGTACTATTTTCTTAATAAGATGGATAATATTAAATTAGTCAAAATGCAGTAAGCACGCTCATGGAATTATGGCTTTGACGTGGACTGAAGGTCACCCAGCGCTTTCAGTCAATATTCACGGTGACAGTTGAGAGTTTGGATTCTGGTTAATTATTATTCTTGTGACAGTGTCTCGTGTGGTTATTTTTTCCGGTTAGCCTCGTGAATTCTGCATAAAAATGGCCTCTTGGGCGTTTTCGTACTAAAGCAATTAAATTAAAATCCTTTCATTTAGCACTACTGACGAACAATTCTTGAACACATATTTCCTAATGGCATGCTACATTTGAGGGCGTGATTTCTGAGACCATTTTAGGAACAAAACTGTATATGAACATGCAACGGTTTAATGTATTAATTTTGACTGACATTGATAGTAATTAGTGGCGACTTGTATGTATTTTTTAGAGGAAGGGCACAAATCAACAAAAAAATAAGGACACCATTTATTTAAAGTCCACTCTTCATGCCTTTAAATAAATGAGAGGGTATCTATAGCAAATAATTTCCGTTGCGGACACATGTTCACATATTAACTTTTCGTCGAAAAATGACCTGAGGAATCACACCCTGAAAAAATATTAGCACGCCATTAAGGAACTCCCTTCCCTGTATAGTCATTAATGTAATTTATTTATATAGATTTATTTATTTGTAATTAAGGGCGCTATATTAAAATTCAAGATTAGAAAATTGAACACTTAGTGAATAAATAACGGACATATCATTTGATTAAATTGACATATTTTGGCTTTATATTATCGTCTATATCCTGCTTAATTCCTAAATGCAGAATGTCTCAAATACAATGTTTGTGTAGACTTAACTAAATTTGATACTCTTTTGGTTTGTATAACTTTTTTTAGCTTGCGTTCGTATTGAATTTATTACAAAATTCATTTTTTTATAAACACCCTTGGTAACAGAATACGTGATTTTGTTTATAAAGAAAATGACGGATAGAATAAAAACATGATTTTAAAATGTTTTTATATTCAAATTTGCTATCGACCTTAAAATTTTAAAATCTTTCTCGAAAATGTTTAGAAAAAAAAGAAAATAAATCATAAAAATTCAAAATAGAAGATATTTGTGAAACATTCATTTTATAAGATCTTTAAGCGCACCTGTCTTTGCCTCTTCATTAGTAGTATTTTAAATTAGACTAGTTTGGGCTAAAAACGTGTCTTATAGAACTAATACTCTAATACAGCTATTTCGTCGAATATCCCCCTCTTACCGAGTGATTAGCCCTTAAATGTAAAAGTTTATACCCATATTTAATAAAGTTTTAAGTGGCCTGTACGGTGAATTGTGCTCGCCTGATATGCGTCCATACTCGTTCTTTAGAAAAGAAAAAGTTATTCAAGAATTTAAGAAATATTACATATTTGTGGTAAACATATTTAAATAGCTGTTAGATTAAAATAGTTTGTTGCTTTTCTGAACAAATATATACATTTTATCAAATATAATTAATTTTTCTCTATTTAATGACCAAATCATTAGAAAAGTTAAAATCTAAAAAAATATCGTTGTAATACTGTCTCATCACATAAGTTACATCAAAAACTATTCACTTATAATCTCAGGGCCTATTCCGTATAGTCCATTGTATTGGTTGATCGAGCGTGACTGGTGGGATTCCAGGATTGGTCCCTTTGGTTCCGCTTGATTAAGCAAATATTTAGTATAAAAGCGAGTTAGGTAGAGTTTTAAATTTAGTTTTAACCGTCTCCTGATGATGCTAACATGGTTAGCGAAAAGCGCGTCGAGTGCAATAATTCTGTTTCGGTATTGTAGATAAAACTCCGTTTTAGTACACACTTATGACCTTAGACCCCTTATGGGCCGACAAACAACAACGATGAAATCTTCTATTTTTTTACAGTAATATATTTTCTTGACTGTTTTTTGCAAAAAAATATAGCTTCTATTAATCATTTAAAGTCGATAAGGTTTACTCGATGGATTTCTATAAGGCCAACTTTATGTAATATAAGATTTTTACGTTTGATCTGGCTGTTATTATAAGATTTATAATAGAGAGCTCCCCAGTTAACCTTATCGAAAATCACTAGTCTTATCGATAAACTTAAAAGATATATTTGTTATAAAAATGATAAGGGATTCTATTAATGAAGTCAAAATTTCAAGTATGGCAACCCTAAAAGAATTGAAGATGTCTTCTTGCTAGTTTGTTCTTATGATTCCTGATGGTATAAAAGCATAAGTGTACCAGTTAGTGCAAATCAGTTATTAATTCCATTAGTCACTAATGTTTTGTCACGATCGTATCTACAAACCGGTCAAAAATCATTATTTTAAAATCGCTTTTCACCTAATAAATTTAAGGGATACTAAGGGAGATGGGGAGAAGGGTTACTTTTAAAAATGTACCTATGCAGATTTGCAAACATTTATGAATAAAGAAATAAGACTCGAAGAGTCCGGACGACTTTACGAACAGTGGATTTTTATTATTATTTTTTTATTAGAACTACCACATTTAAAATACTTAGTACATTAAAAAAAATGCGGAACATGCATTATTTAAGCAAAAAAAATAAATTGTTTCCCATAAAATCATCATTTTTGGAAACTCTAAACATCAAAACTCGATGGTTTCTGTCAAATTTAAGAAATATTATTGCAACATTGCCGGATTATGCATAATAATTAACATTTTAGTAAATATCCGAACATGTTTTTTAACTTCGTGTCAGTTTGGGTGGTTATACATCACATC
>MU181966.1:285701-336686 GCA_016904865.1 Pissodes strobi
AACGTTAATTAAAGGCCCAGTCATAACTAAATCAAGATAGAACATATATGCAAGACTACTTTTTAGTCTATTACTACTACTTGTCTTCTATGTTTTCTCAAAAACATAGAGAGCTTTAAAGTCTGAAAGAAGATTTAAGTCAGTTTTCGATTTAATAATATTTTTATTATTAAGGTGAATCACATATCTGGCTCAAATTTTCAACATATAGATACCTCATTTCTTGCTAACTTAGTTCATTAAGTTCGAAAATTAAATTTTATAAAAGGACCACAATGTTTCATTCGTAATACTCATATAAATAACACTTCACAAGTTTGTTTATGATAGTGACAAGAGGTGGCGAGTTATTTACGAGCTTCTGGATACGATTTGCGAGATTAAATCCAACTGTAAAATTTATATGAATGCGGCTGTGGACTGTGGATATGTAATTGCATTTTCTCGGTTTTGCGAAAAATTATGAGACCGAGCAAATTAGGTTTTAATGCATAAAATAAATATAAAACTAACAGTATTACACATCGAACTATGTTTTAAACTATTTACAGGGCCATTTTTACTAAGCTGTGGTATTTGGTAAATTCTTAATTAGATTGTTAAAATGATAAAGTATATTTCATATTTTAACAATATTAGTCCATTTTTTGATTGGCTATATTTAGTTATTTATTTAAAAACCCACTTCATAGGCACAGACTAATAGCAATAATTATAAAATAGTATGTGCTATGTAAATATAAGGGTATTACTCGGGTATTACTGAAATAAAGCTAAATACAAAACTAAACCTATCACTCAACACGCACCCAATCAAACTTATAGTTACTAAATCATGCAAAAGCAGTATCAGAGAAGTCATTATCTGGTTTAATTTTATTACAGTTAAAAGTAATCAAAAATTATTTAATGATGTATTAGCTTCTTTACTGTATTCATAGACTCGAGGAAAAAACCCAAATTAGGACGAGGAGTATATTTGGAACATATTGACAATATAGGCGAAAATGTTAAAACATTTGTTCATGGCGTGGGCAGATAAAATGAAGTACAATAGCGACAATTTATACAAGGGACATAAAAGTTTAGTCTGCTAAATATATCAGCCCAATCAAATAGGATATTTAATATGTTAAATACTGTTAATAGCTGTTGATAATCATGACGATCACTAAGCTATACGTAATCGAATTTATGTACTAAGATTAAATGCTGAAACTCTTGTGACGGACAGTTTCCTTCACTCTCATACCATGCATGTTTTAAAAGCATACGTTGGACCCGTTCTAGATAATCAATACGAATATTATATCAAGAGGACTAAATTACTGACGCATATTCTAACTTTGATTGTATATAGGAGTTATACAATATTTGTATTACCTCACCTATGTTGAAACCCCTAGTGCAACGTACCGTAAATAAATCCGTAGCTTTTCGCGGCGTCTAAAAGTACTTTATTAAAATGAGAAAGGAAAGAAATATCGCAAAAATTATCACAGCGAGAGACAGGCTCATTAGCAGCAACAACTGAGGTCTTGATTGTGAATGATATCACCCTCATTTTCCTAAGTTAAGCTGCGAGTTTTGAGGCACCAAATATTGATTCGCTTCAAATCACGCTGAAGCGTGAGACAATCATCCACATGCTGAATAATTTTATATAATAGCTCTGTTCCAACTGACTATGAAAACCGTACATGGGACGGTAATTTCCAGTTGTATAATTCGTTTGTCAACATGACAGGATATTTATCGCCTTCAAAAGTGAAATTGACAACTAGAAATGACGGTCCCTCGTACGGTTTTCAAGTCGGTTGGAACAAACATATTTTAACATTGTCTATCATTACGATCCTTACCAATGTCAGTTATAAATATGTTTAACAACAAATGACTCAGAAGTACGCCCATAAGAAGTACGAAATGAAGAGAGTGACAAGGGCATCAGAGAATCCGAGAGCAGAAGACGTTTGCGAAGAAGTTTGTGTATTAAGGTTGACATTGATAAGTCAGGTCCTGAGGTATTTGCTTTTATTGAGAAGACAGCTGCTTGAGTCTTTCCTACATTAAACTGGACATTGTTTTTGATTACGAGAGGAATGAGGATCTAAGAGTTCTCTCATCTGCAAAGCTGTAAATAGAATTGTTTATCTTATCTAAGAGGTCACTGATATAGAGCATGCACAGTGTCGGAGATAATATAGACCCTTGAAGAACTTCGGCATTGATTATAAATTCCTCCGAGTGATGTCCATCAATACCAACTCGGATGCTGCAATCCCTTAAGAAATTGGAAAGCCATAAAAGCAGTGCCGGTGTTAGTTCATATGCTGACCATTTGCTTAAAAATCCATCGTGCAATACCCTATCAAATGCTTTGGATATGTCGAGAGCCACTGCACGAGATTCGCCGTAGTTCTCGATGACTTGTGTCCACAAGTAGGTCAGGTAAGTCAGGAGATTTCCTGTCGATCTGTGCTTGCGGAAGCCTTACTCGCGATTCGAGATATTTTAAGAGCTGCTCGTTGATGAGTTTCTCCATAATACTTTATAAGCACTATTGCGAAAACGCCATCCGGTTCTGTGGCCTTTTAGTATTCGTTTCACTTGGCGTTGACGAAATATCATTGAGGAATGCACTCTCGGAATAGTTCGGAGAGTCTTTCTTTGTGAATCTAAGGTAGAATTTTATGCAAACTTTTCGGCAAGGATATTCGCTTTTTGCTTGGCCGTTTCCGCTATTGAGCCATCATCTTTGGTCAGTGGTGGGATTAGCGTCTTTGATAAGCCCTGATTGACAGCTTTATTGACTGGCCAAAAGGATCTCGATCCATGAGGAAAGTTGAGAGAAGCTTGTTCTTGATCTGCTCGTTATATCCCTCCTTGCTCTTGTCAATGGTCCGCTTACACTGATTTATATGAATATATTTTTGATGTTTGGCTGTCTCGGCGTTATTTACGATAGGAGAAATTTTTATCACTGACTGCTCTAGAGCAGTTTTTCCCAACTATCGTTTACTGTTTGAGATACGTTTCATAGAAGAGGGAATGAAAGCTTCCATACCGGTTAGGATAACTTGAGATATCTCATCAGCAGATTCAGAGGTGTTTTGATTCCTAAAATAGAGATATTTCCAAGGAAAAGAGATAAAACTCGCGAAGATCACGCCACTTTGCAGATTTGTAGTGCCAAACCTTTCGGGGTACTTATGGCTCCTATGTTTTGATAGAAAGGTCACAGGTTGCGGGGATAAGATTGTGGTCTGGTGAGCCCAACAGAACTAATGTCTCGCCGCTGTGGGGAGCTTTAGATCCCGATTTCTGCCGAACGGTACAGTTTAGGGCGCTACATCCGTTGTTTAATGTTTACAATTGTATTTTTTCATTTTCACTCCCACATTTTCACTTCCCCAATTCCACATTTTCACGGGGGTCTTGGTCGCGAACCCAATAAAAAAAAACTTGCAGAGACCGGGCGTCGAACCAATAACTTTATTGCAGAGACGCGAGCTTTGTCATCTGAGCCAAACACTGCTTTCCTGCTTTTCTCGAAAAGTTTTATACGATCGCGTAAAGTGAAAAAATATGTAAACAACATTTGACGAGCGGAGTTCGGGGATCAGGCTCCCCACAGCGGCAAGACGCTAACGTCACAGTGTAGAGGTCAGGATTAATTGTTAAGAATACATCCAGGAGGCTAGCGAAGTAAGTCCGTGACTAATAACAAAAGTCCCGGCGTCTCGTTCTTCATCGCGTTTAAGTTGGAGTGATTTAGCCAGTCGGTGTTATTTACGATGAAGTCTCCTACTATGGCAATTTCTGCCGTTGGATAGTTGATCGGTAGAAAATCAATTTGGTTTTTTCTGTTTTTTTTTATGGTTACAAGATTTAATAAAAGCCGTTTATACTGGTATTCGCTATATAAGCAACAAACCCCAGAATTTGGCTCGCCTCATCCCGCCCTTGGCAACACCTGTCAGACACTCACGACAGACGACAAGAGCGCACCCGCTCGTCGTACAACTGGTAACACCTAGAACAACGCTTTACAAGGACTTCTTTGTCTAGCGCACTTAATCACTGCGGAACTCAGTCCCAGGACATCTTTTCCCCCTAATTACAACTTATAGCTATTTAAGAATCGTATCAATCAACATCTTCACACACACCGGTCGTCGAGTGCCATAGGATCTCCCTTTAATGTGTGTGAAATGCCATAAAAAAATTAATTTAGTTGCTTGATCTGTGCTTAATTTCAACCACATGACATCAAGGTTCTTAGGTTCGTATGTTTCTTCAGATTGGAAACATAAAACGTATAAAAACAGCTAATCCAGAGTTATGTCGAAGTCGGGTGTAAAGGTTATATCCAGGAATATTCAAGTGAACATCAATAGCGCTTGGGTTCACTTCTGTTTCTGATGTGAACTAACTACTGCTTCTTTAAGCTGTATTTATGCAGGGAAATGACTGGTGAGATCTTGTGAAATTATGCAGTTTTAAACAGAAAAAAATCCCGTGCAAAACTGTTTCATTAGCTATTTGTTGAAGCTGCATATAGCGCACGTCGAACGATGTCAGGATTCGTCGCAAATTTTCCAAAAACAAGCAGATTATGTATGCTTTCGTTGCTTAGTCACTAATTTATTTTATGGCAGTGACACACGCACTAAAGGGAGACTCTATGGAACTCAACAAACGGTGCGTTTGCGAAGATGTTGACGATCCCGGCTCTGGAATAGCTGTTGTTTGTAAATAGGAGGAAAAATATGTCCTGGGAATGAGTTCCACAGTGATGCAGTGCGCTAGACAACGGATTTGATGTTCTAGGCGTTTCCAGTTGTACGACGAACGGGTGTGCTCTTGCCGTCTGTCGTGACTATCTGACAGGCGTTGCTGGGGAGCGCGATGAGTAGAGCTAAATCCTGGGAACATCTGCCGTGAAAATAGCTGTAAAACAGGGAGATCTCGGACACATGCCTGCGGTGTTCCAAACTATCCAGATCCCGTGTCAACTCCGGGTCGCCGACGAGACGCACAGCTCTCTTCTGAGTGGAATTCAGCAGCTTTAGGGTGTGCTTAGGCACCTCAGATGTTTGAGCAATTCTAAGCACGGTCTTATTTGCGCCTTGTAGAGCAAGAGCAGCTGCTGCGGTGTATACAGTTTTTGTTGCGAAATAGCTCACCAAGCTTCTTCGAAGATGATTTTGCGATTTTTGCAACGTAATCATGGCAGGACATATTGCTGTTAACTGAGGCACCCAGTAGTCCAATTGACGAGGATGAATGAATGGTCGACTCTGCCATAATGATGCCATTGCCCGCCGTAATGCTTTCTTCGTTAACGTGGCTGCTTGGATCTTTGTTGCATTGAACTGGACCAAATTTCTGTCGCCCCAAGTTCGAACTTTCTCCAGATCTCCAGATTAATTGTTGTAATCTGCTCCTGTCTGCGGTGATAAGTCGCAGTCACTGGTAGAGGTTTTTCTGATCTAAATTGGGAGACAAGGGTACTGTCGTCTGCAAAACTGTAAACAGGATTATTGGTTTCGGTTAGCAGGTCATTAATATAGATGAAGATGGTGGAAGTATTGCGCCATGAGGCACACCTGCATTAATGGTGAATGTGTCTGAGATGTGTCCATCAACTGCGATGTGCAGAGATCGGGTCTTAAGTAAACTGGCAAGCTGCAGAGCGACACTTGGCGCTAGACCTAGCGCGGCACCTAATCAGCCCAATATATTATTTCACTTCACGCATGACCCTCCGCTTGCTTCGCTCGCAACGGGGGCTCAAAGAACAGGAACTAACCAAAACTAACCCAAGGCATGCCCAAAATGAAAAAACTACTTTTTACAAACATAATCTTAAAAAAAAATTAAAACCGACATGAATTGAACCGCGGGCCGCCGTATCAGCGGTCCAGCTTCTAACCACTCAACCACCAAAGCACTTTCAGATAATTCATTGCACCGCAAAGACGTCGGTAAACTGAAGGCTAATGAGGAGTCTTGCTAGAGCGACGGACGCTGGCAGTTCGAAGGACGGCAGTCTGTTGAGCAATCCGTCATGCCAAACTCTGTCGCATGCGCAACCGGTCGAGATTCTTCGTAGTTCTAAATTGCCGTACTTTACAAATGCTGCACGAAAACCTGTTCTTTCCAAAACATACATATTCCTAAGAAGATCTGTCAAACTTGTTTTCATAGAGAAAACCAGAATAAAAGGAAAAGTCTTTAAATGTGACGCTGATACAGACAGAATATAATTTAATATAAACGCAGGAGCATAAACATAGCACGAAATATCCACACATCATTTCAAACTACAACCACAAATTATCGCCTTTTTTCCTGCACATTTTCGCTTGTCGAAAATCTTATTCACGTTTTTACAAAGGTTTTCAAATCCATTTTAAAATTTTAAATCTCTGGTAAATGAAAAGTTGACAGAAATAGCCCACAAACCTTTGCTAAAATGCCAAGGCAAGACAAAAGCAAAAGTTATTGCTATTAAATGGTAAAGAAAATGATGCAGCGTTTGAAATAAGCATAAATTTTTATAAAGCAATTCATATTTTTCATATATATGCACATCTGGTAACACGGTTTTATGGTAACAATAAAAACTACCTTTGTTCATTCTCTTTTATATAATATTGTGTTAAATCTAATAGTCAAATGTCACGTTACAAAGGTTTTCGTTTCAAAATAAATATCCAGGTAACAATATTTCAAAGACAAATTAATATCACTGTTCACTGTCCATTAGAGTTTATATTCCAGGAATTCTTTTTATACTAGGGATGATTAAAATGGTTCTAAAAGGACAGCAATATTTTCTACCCCGCTATTTGGCTTCATATTTTACTGGATATTCTTAATTAAAAAGCAATTTTGTTTTCGAACAAACGTGGAACTAGGCATTTTAATTTCCGTAATGTCCTCCTATTGTATTCTAAACTGGGCGTTATATACGAATTATGAATGACGTTTTTCGAAATTATTAATATTGATTCTGATGTTGCGAGGAATAATATAGCATGCGTATTCTATGTAAAGAAATCAATAGTTTTATTACTCGTCACATTCAAAATTTAAAGTCACTGAAAGCCTACAGTGGCATAATATCATCTACGAATAACCAACAAACATACCACCTAACCCAGTGGCTAACTAGCATAAGGCAACACCTAAACGCCACCTGCTTCAGGGGGGCCCTCACTTTATCAAATAATATTCATTCTTAACTTGAAAATTTCGATATAAAATACTGTAAAAATTAAATAAATTATTATTAAAAGCTTCCATAAATGAAAAACATGTGTGTCATACGTCGGTATTTTTTGTGACTCCCTGAATAGTGTGGTTCACGAAAATGTGGGGTATGTCCAAATACAAAAAAAACGCAATTTTTAGTAGCTTCAGGGAAAGCATCCAAATTCATCTCACAAAAGTGGGGTTCGGGTTCGTTTCCACAAAGACTGGTTTTGATATAGGAGTTTTGGCAGAGTTAGTGTTAATATGAGTGTTTTAAAGTGCAGTGTTGGTGGTGCTTACATGGAAACTGTTGGTGCTGGATCTGTATATAAAACTTAGGCCGGCTGAAGATTGTGACCCATCTCATGATATTTTTCAGTCCTTGCTAACCTTATCAGTTAATCTCTTAGCTTCAACCTAGATCTCTCAGATGATCTTATATAAAGTTAAGTCTCAATCTCTTGGCGAGTATTTTACTTTTTTTGTGGTATTTCTCTCAAGTAGTGGCGGCGAGTTTTTTTTCATAAATTCTAGCATAGCTTTATCCTCAAACTTGCTACAACTGCTGGTCTTTTCGTTTTTCTTTCTTTTTTTAAGAGGGTGTTTACGCAAATAATTTTTTGTAATTATGACTTTTACTTCATTAAATTTATTCTAAAACAAAATATCTGACGAATAATTGTTAAATATTTTATGATCACAATATAAAGGATAAGTTTGCGTTAATATCTAATTCTATCACTGTTTTTAAATACTTTCCTTATAGTTTTGGCATTCTAGCCCTTTTATTTCGATATTAATTAAGATTTCCTTCAAATTTCTCTCTTTTTATTTTGTATCTTATAAATGGCACTTATGCAAATCATCGTAAAATACAATTCCGACTGATACAGACATTTTTATCAAAAGAATAATTTATCGCAACTCCTAAATTTCTTCAATAGTGTCTTGAATTATTTTCAAAAGATTTTCGCGTTGACCGTCTTCGCATATAGATTAGGCTATCTCGGAAATCTGCTGCGATATCTCCATGCGATTTGTGGTCGGAAATATTATACAAACTTTATATCGAAATTATACGATTTGGTCTGAGCGTAAGGTCGTGTTAAATGCAGGGTTAAGCTCAACAATTTTCTGGCTCGAAGTCCTCTTGGCAATAATTTTCTATAGAGATCTATATTACGATGTGGTTGATCCAGAAAGAAATTTTGTTTTAGTGCTGCGAATATCGAAACAGATTTAACCTTTAAGGAAAACCAAATATGAGCACATCATTAAAAAAATGTGTTTTTGATGAATTTTAGATGGCAAGTGAGTTATTTTTACTTTCTAAGTAAAGATTACTTATTTTCTGAATCTGAAAATGATGGGTTGCGCAAATTTCTCGACTTACACCTACTTCATTTGAAAATAATTGTGTAGTTTAACCATGCTATTACGACATAAAGAGTGCATGATGCATTTTTTCACATTTTTATAAGTAATGGAATAATGAATTGCATTAGAAATCATTTAATAAAGTGCCGCATAGCAACGTTGTTAGTTTAATTCTCACGCTGACGTTGTGCAAAATCGCAAATTCATATATTGAAGTGAAACTTCTCTAGGGACAGTAAGCGGGCGAACGCGTTACGAAATATACAATGTGTGACACGGCGAGTATTGAAAGTAGGTAGGCCCTTCCACGATTCAAACCAAGCATGGGATAACTATCTTTTATCTTTGAGTATTCCACGTCATTTGCGCCTAACTCGACTATCTTTCTCTGATAAGAATTATTAGTTAAACAGGCTGGTGTTTAATGTACAGTATTTTCTACCATTGGTCTCAGGAAATTTAAAGAAAATAAAAATATTATTTTATTATTTAACAGAGAGAGAAAGTGGAAGAAAGAGAGAGAGAGAGAGAGATGCGTCATATTTCTAATACACTGTGCAGGGCTGTAGGCTATTCTTCGTTTCTGATTTATGCGCATTAAGATTCACTTCTAATGTGTGGTTCACAAGCATACTCATATTTTTTCTTAAGTAAAAGTTCTTTGCATGGAGAGTTGGTGAACGTGATACGAACGTTTTATAAAATGTGTGATAGAGCGAAACGAACGTTATGAAATTTGTGACGCGAACGATATGTAATTCGATGAGGTGAATGTTATAAAATATATCATACGGCGAGACTATCGAAAGTAGATAAGCCTGTCTACAATGCAAACCCAGCATGGGATACCTATATTTTATCTTCGCCTCTTACACGTCATCTGCGCCCAACTCGCCTCGGCTTATACTTTTCTTTTGATTTTTTTGATAGTAAAGTTACTCTGAGAAAAACTAATTTTTTCGTTCTCAAAAAATCGGTTGCGTAAAATGTGTCAATTTATCGCCTATCAAAGCCGAATATTAAAAAGCCTGCCTAGTGATTTTTAAGAATTCTTCGATTTTTATGAGCAGATTACAAAATTATGTTTTTCATATTTTAAATATATATTTAAAATGCAAAAAATAGTACAGGTACCGCATTACTAAATTGATTTTACCAAACTCATGTGACTATCAAGTACTCGCTCGCTTTATTCCTATGTACACAGTACTAGCTACACTCATTTCGTAAAACATCACTTTACTAAACTTTGTACTTGTAGCGTTGTAAATACTACCAAACCCAGAAATATAATTTCTCCCCTTCACTAGTATATTAATGTGGCTGATATTCTCTTTACCTTACATACAGGTATGTTAAGTCCTTGTGTTTCTATATTAGATAGTTAAAATTATTTATTATTTAACTAGGGTCCTTCCTCGGGTCTGAACCTTTATCCTCCGTCCGATTTTTCCTTGGCCTAGAGAGTTTCTCAAGTTTCATTCCTGCTCGCTTGAGACCTTTTTGTTGAAGTGATGCTGACCGCATGGTGTGATGTGCAGCTTCACAGGAAGCAGAAAAAGCCTTAATTGGGGCCGGCCTTGTAGGCGTGTAGGTTGCGCCACCAACCACTGCTGAGAATTCAAACTCTGTGTGACCAAGTGAAAAGCATATACAAATAGCCCCTATAATTACCTATCTTATTTTTATTGAACTTCCAGTTAAATGACTTTTAATCGATTACTATATTTTATTGTTTGTGGTTATTTGTTTAATTAATATACATTCTTCACTGCCGTAATATCTAAGATTATCTTGATTAGCCAATATTATGCTAATATCACTGTAATTATTAGATTTTTTTTTGTATTACGTACATTTATCTAAATGCAACTTGCCATTAAATGACTTTGAAAGGTGGGTATCCATTTGTTGCAAATTCACGTATCGTATCAGCGTAACGTATCATTGGTATATGTCGATACGCTGCATCTCATGTAGCGTATCTGTCAGGTTTTTCAGCGTGGTGTATCCGTATCATTTGCGCGAACGGGTGTGACACGAATGGACGATTATTTTTTAGTTAGCATCAAGTAATAACTACACCACAGCAAGCAGCAGCTGCGTACATTTTTATTCATTACTATCTGCTGAAAGAGAAAAAAAAAACGAAAACCACCGCGACTGGATGTCGAAGTTGTACGCAAGCAGAGAGCAATATAGTGGAGCAAGTTTAATGGCTGACCTGAAATTTTAATCTGTTAGCGGCTTGTATAAGAACTTAACTAGAATGCCTCCAACTGATTTTGAATTTTTATTGTCATTGATTTCTCCAATAATTGCTAAACAAGATACTACATTTCAGAAAGCGATTCCCGCACAAGAAAGGCTTTCTCTAACTTTACGCTTTTTGGCCACTGGCGATTCTTATTCCAGTCTTCAGTGCCTATTTAAAATCTCGAAGCAAGCAATCAGTAGGATTATTCCAGAAGTGTGCGGTGCTATTGTGGAAGTATTAAAAGACTACATTCAGGTAAGTTAAATTTATTCTATTTAATTAAATAGTCAGAATTAGAAAATGTGTCTGAAGAAGTGTTTAAAAATCCCGATGCTGTCAGGGTTTGAACCTCATGTTTTCCACCATAGTCAATCGAAGACTGATTGGGGTGTGATTGATTTTGAAGTTCGGATACATTTTGAAACGATTTGGTGATTGCCATGCAGGCTGAGGGGAGGAATTGATGGTTAAAGGAGAGTGCGGGGAAGTATATGTGTGAGAAGTCGGCGGTCTGTCGTACATATGGCGCGATTAGGTGCCCAAATCAGTGAGCTTTTGTAGTGCTACAAACGCTTACAAACCCTAACCGATTTCAGCACCCTGGTGCCGTCGTATGTGAGGATGTGTAAATATAGAGAATCTACAACTACCGACTTTGTAGTGCACGCAAAGTTGTTGAAAATGTGTTTGGTATCGCTTCAGCAGTGTTTCTAATGTTAAGAAAACCTCTACTATTGGAACCACAAAAGGCCTCAATTATAGTAATGACAATTGTTCTACTACATAACTTTTTACGTAAAAGACCTCAGTCGACAGAAATTTACACTCCAAGTGTAAAACGACTGTATTAAATATAAGAGAAGAACTAGCTGAATACTTCCTAAATGAAGGTGCGGTACCATGGCAATACAGTTATGCCTAAAATCTATTAAATAATTGCAGATACCAGTAATACCACTTAACACATTGACTGCCCACAACGCGCTTAGCGCGTTGACTGGAAATTCGACGGTGTGCCCACACCGCGCTAGGCGCGTTCTTGTGTCTATTAGTTTCTGCGCACCACAGAAAGACCGGGCATAACTGCACGCGCGTGCTAATACGACTGGGCGTTTAGTACTGGTTCAAACGTAATGTGAGTAGGTTGGTTGCGATTTATTTTTTTAATTGTGCTTTAAGGATCATTTCGTAAAAACTTGTATTTCTTTTTAGAGTATAAAATAAAGGAAAAAATGCATTGTAAAGAAAATATGGTCATTATTTTTTCGATTTTTTTTCATTGAACGCGCTAAGTGCGTTGATGGGCACCGAATACTGGTTTTATGCAAAATCGTTATTTTATAACGGACCAACAGCCTGGTTGTTCAAAAGATGTTGGGCACTTACCCAAAAGACCTAGATATGACCCTAAGAAAGGCCTCACTGATGATGTAAAATATATGAGTAATAATTTTTTTTTAAAAACGCGTATGGCGCGTTTATTAATTAAATTTTAAACTTTAGAAGTGTTAACAAACGTCAGAAGTCACAATGAAAAAGTTTCATCTATAAATTGTTTGAATATACAGGGTCCTGCAACCATGGGGCGGAGGTGATTTTAGGACGAAAAGTGACATTTTGCGTACTAAAATCTTAAATAGATTACAAAAATGAAAAAATATATAGAGCATCCCATTAAAAAAATGTTTTTCACGTGCAGCAATTTTTTGAGTTTCTCTGTATATCACTTTATTTTTAAAACGTGGCCACTATGACCTCTGAATAATTTGTGCATCAAAATTTTTCAAAAAACGTTCTACAGAGTCGTAAATTTTCACCGGATCCTGTGTATACTTAACATAATTTACACCTTCCTCTACCCCCTTCCAGTAGCGCGCTTTTTCTGAAATGTTTATGTCGCTATGTGTTTGACAAATTTTAAATCAATAATACAATACTTCAGTATGAGATAGCGAGAAATGTAAAAAGTGGCTATTTTTATTTGATCCACGGTCTATAATAGAAAATGTACTTACTGTAATCAGTGTGGATCTAGGCTTGTTTTTGTCCCACAGAAATGTCAAACTCTGAAAGGCAAACCATGAGCTTTTATGAACTTGATTTGCCCCTAAAAATAGAACCAAGAAATTACACTACTGAAACAATAGGTATGTATCAGTTTCACTTTGAGCCGTAAATAAAAAAGCAAAGTAATCTTGGAGTACCTACCTTTTCCAATGCCAGTAATCTTTATCATTTTTAATTTCCCCTCCTAAGTGCTGCCAAAAGGTACTCCATTTTTTTGCACTCATCAACCGGCCTATCTTCATCTTTTGCAATTTCTTCCCAAGCATCTATTTTTCGAAGTATATTGAAATGATCAGAATGCTTTGGGTCCCAAATCAGTTCATGTTTGCACAAACTAGTTTAACTACCCCGACAATGGAAGCGCGACGAATAATGAACAAAAATAAATGACGATATTTTACGAACTCTTGCAACTACTTGTCAATGTTCCGTCCACATGTGACAGTATGCGTATCGTATCATTTCTTTGATGTGTCGGCGAAAAACCGACAAATGGGCGATCAAGTCCGTTGAGTTTCTTCGTAGCATTTTTTGATACGTCATTATGCAACGGTTTACGTATCCACTGATGCGCAACGATGATACGATAGGTGAATTTGCAACAAATGGATACCCACCTTAAGAGTCGGTTATTATCTTGTATCGTACCTATTAGCGTTGCATACTGTTATTTATTTTATTAATACTTAATTCCTAATGGCAGTAGACCATCTTACATAACTACCACTTTAACCACTTTAGTTTTGTACAGAAACAGGTTACCGAATTGAGCTTACTTCGATTTCACCGTGTAGATCTTCACTGACCATATATTTTCTTCACAGGTTAGTTTTTTTGATATTATTCTTTTTTTAACTGTTTACTGGTACACTGATATTATCGCTGCCATGGGATTAATTTATAATTGTTTTATTTAAGGGTTAATCTTTATTTAGGGCATTCTGTGATTGTCAGTTACTTCGTCATAACTTTTAAATTCGGGTTCTAAATAGGCAGTATTGATGATTTAGAATTTAAGATTTAGAATTAATTATTTTATAATTTGGGTGAGACTTATTTTAAAGAATCTTATAATCATTTTAAGTGCGATACTATAATCTCAATTAGGTTTGAGACCACGATACACCTTGTATCGTGTTTGAGACCTAATAAATGTTCCATTGTGCACGTAATGTCTCAGAATATTGTTATGTAAATAGATGGTTAAATAGGATCTTTGATGCTTAGTTTGGTATGCTGAAGTCAAAGTGAAGTTGAGTTTAGGCAATTTATTTTCAGGTTTCTCAATATTCTTAGAGAGAGTATTTTTCTAAATTTTACTACCCTAATTTCAATGCTTAAAAATGATTGAGATTGACATATTCATACTAGAAAATTTAGTGGCGCCTTCGCCCAGCTGTCATCATCTCAACGACTTACACCTATAAATATTAACACTGCTGAGTGAACCAGGCATATGGACCGGTTGTTAAGCACTCATCGTCTTAAAACTTGCTACTTATTGTATTATTAAATGAGTTTTTAAAGCTATGTGCGTAATTCTTGGTCGCTCTGACTTCATCGACCTAAAGTAATTTATGCTGGAAGGGGGGCTTTTCTTCCCGGGACGTTCTGTAACTTAATATCGAGAGAAAATTAATTTTCTCGATATCAAGTTGGGCGATGATCTTGCTTAATAATTGAGAAGGCATTATTCCAATAAATCCCAAAATAATTAACCAAATACTTATAATAATGTAACAAAATAGCTCTAAGTATCACTGCTAGTTAGTTGCATTTATTTTAACAAAAGTATGCTTTAGTTTAAGACGCTTATAAAAATATCACGTAAATTGAAATAGTAAATTCAAAATTCCGTTATTTTCTCCCTACTTGAGATACACACCTGAAATTTGCCTTCAAACTTTTGTCTTAAAAAATAAAAATGTCTAATCAATATCACAATGAGCTTCGGTCTTATGCAGTTTCAATCAGGATTCAATTATACCAGCCGATTAAAATTGACAATTAAACCAAAATTAGTTTTTTTAATCATGCATATTTCGTATCTTACTTCGAGCTCAAATATGAAACTACTATAGAAAATTAAGCTCATACAGTAATAACTTTAATTAAGACTTTCTATGGCTTTGTCATAAACTTAAAGCAAATTTGCGCTTTGAAGTTCATTAATTAAACCTTCACATTTTGTGTGCGGTATTTCTCATTAGGGATCAAATTCATACTGTCACTTGGAATATATCAGCTTGTTAAGAATTTATATTTTGGCTCTTCCACTAACCGATAATTGCAAATACTTAATTTTGAAGCTGAAATTATAAGATAATTAATTAATTTATAATAAAGGATTAGAACCTCTTATTGGACAAATGCAGAGATGCTAAAATTAAATTTCTTGACGATGTATGAAAACTACATATTAATGATTCTACTTTGATTATATTAAAAGTAACTGATGAGAAATCAATAGAACTAATGACTGAAACACACTTTCTGAAGAAGCGCTAGTTGAACGAAGTTAACAGAAGTAGGTTGCGTGTCTGGAAAATTCGAAAGCTGTATAAGTGCTAGTAAGTTTCAATTAAAATTTTGTTCGCTGGAATACTAATTTTGAAAACCAAATAAGTTGGTAAAGACCGCATAGTATTAATTATATAGAGCACAATTTCTGACGACAGTATTTAGTTATAATGCTTTTGTCTAGAATCTCGGTAAATAGTGTTAAAATTTTGCCACAGCCATTATTTGTTGCCCCTCGGCAATAATATGAAAACGACTCTTATCCAGCGTTTCTGACAATAGGGGATGTCGTGGTGTCATTCAGGTTTAAAGCTTAAGGTCTATACTGAGAGTGTTCTTAATGAACAATTTGAATATATTTTAATGACGTATCTTTGTATCACTTTAATAATTGCTGCTCGTTAAAAGTATTTCATTTAATCATGCAGTGCTTTAAAATATATTTAAAATGACATTTGCAGCTCTCATTCAAAGTCATTTTTTAAGCTCTGCAGAATGATTCCCATATTTTAAGAGTGTATCCTTATGTTGCAAGAAAATTATCGTCCAATTGTCCATACCTCCTAATTTTCTAAAATCCATGAATACACAATGCTTTACAGATTGCTTTCTTATGTATTTCAAAATTTCAAAATAATGCGGATGGATGTTTTGTGACCTTAACACTGCATTCGACCGTGTCGTGCATAGTGAGAGGATTTAGTTCTATGAGGTATCAGGGTAGTGGTCTTGAAGTGGTTCTCCTCGCTTCTTGGGCACTATCTTGAGGTTAAGGTACATATGCAAATTCATCTGGCGCCGCCTGATCATTTCATCTTGATGGCTTAATGGTTTTGCTACAGGTTTCTATTTTGAGTCTTGTCGTATTTATTATTTTTGATATAACACTTTATCTGGTATGTAGCAATATGACAGTGTATGTGGCTGAATGGAAATTGCTGATAATAAAGCATTGTAAGATTGAAATGAATAATAAAAGATTAATAACATGCTAGTCATATTCGCTAAAATCTAGATTTATAGTTATATTCCAGCAATAATAAATTTGCATGCGATAAATCTATAAAATTTCTTGGTCCCCCTATCATGGGAATATCCATAAAGTTAAATAGAATTTGGTACGTTCTCAGGACTGTCAAGTTGACACTGAATTTCCATTAGACACCTATAATAGATTATCATGGATTTGTTCACTCTCGGATCCTGTATGTATTCTTTTGGGTTGCTACACAGAAAAAAAATAGCATCATGCGAAGACAAATGTATCGTGTAGTTGACCTATGTTTAATTGCCCTAAGTACCTGTTTAATTAAATTTATCAGGAATGACTTTAATTAACGAATTTCGCATATTTGATATCAATCTATCACATGTTTGAACAATACTGTTTGAATGAAAAGGTCGAATTTCTTAAATCAAATAGTTTATATTAATCAATTTATCATAATTTGGCTTAAATGCTTCAATGATTAGCTGAAATCCAGAAATTTGCATGCACCTTTAGAGTTTAGAGAACTATTTAAAATATTTGCTGCAATCATTTTGAAGGCTAATCGAATATAATAAATGTTTGTTACAAGATTCCTCATACTCGGCGTATGATTTTAATAGGGCCGCAACGCATGCGCCATGCGCCAGCGATGTAAAAGCACATGTTTAGTTCATCATGATGTTTAGGCGTGCATGCAGCTACATCCATATTATTCGCTGGGGTGTCCAGTTTAAATAATAAGGAAACAAGTGGATACGGAGGAAATTTTAATGTGTAACCTGTGACTTATCAGCCTGAATAATGGACAAATTCCTTATTGTACGGTAAGTGCATACACACCTCTTTTTTTAAGCTTAAAAGGCTGGCCCCTCGGATGGCCTCGCATCAAGATCATTATACAAAAACTTGTTTCATGTAAAATTCATGCGGTTGGGTATGATATATTTTCTATTATTTTTTTGCTTATATCGAAATGTTTCGATTACAAGGAAGTCAAATACAATAGGTAATTGTAATACGTATGCTCGAATATAGTTTCCATATGTATTATACAATACGAGGAAGGGTTGTGTTCAGTCAATATTCTATGTTTTTGTCTCAAATAAATATGTATTAGGAAGAACTCTGGTATTTTTTAATGAAACATATACTCGTTTCCATTAACTTTTTCTAGTCGGGACCCCCTCATGTGCAAAAAACAATCACACCATCTTTCATTAAAATCAACGAAAATACTTTTAAGTAATTGGTAAAAAATATTTTTTTTATTAAAACTTTCGACACCCTGTATATCGAAAACCGTTAGGATTTCGATATATGTTTATATCACAGAGTCTACTTATTTTGACATTTTCTATTGGTTCTTAAATTTCTTTTCTCAAAGATCATTGTTTTTAGAACAGAACACTGACGATTTGGAAATCGTAGAGCTTCTAACAGATGCGTAGATAGAGGTGTTGGTTAATGGCAACATTAGGGACAAGGTTTCTCTGAAAAGGGGGATTAAGAAGTTGTAAGTAAGTAAAAATGTATATCTTTTAGGAGATAAAATCTTTTATTTTCATGCAGAAATTCAGAAGTTGGTAATGTTGGCTGCCTACCTATACTATATTTTAAAAAAATCTTTCCGATCTAAAATTAGAATTTTATTTTAGGGAAATGGATCTTTAAATTCGCTAGAATCGCCTCTCTCACCTAAAATAATAAAAATCAACGAAACTGTCACATCAGATCCAGGAAATTAAGTGAACTTACGAATGGAAATCCTTTTTGTATTATGCATAATTTTTAACACCTGTATAATTTATCTTTTTCTCGATATTTTTATAGAAAAATAAATAGATTATATTTTTTTATTATTATTTTTTCATTTAACCATGTTTCAGTCAAATATGTATACAGTCGATTTCATAAATATATTGAAAAATGTTTTAGGTGGTGTCAATCGAATTTTAATATATCATGAAAGTGTCATACATATTTATGAAATTCACTGTACTTAGTAAATTCTAGCATATTTAAACCAAATATACCCTAAATAAAACGTAAATCATGAAGTGGTTTTCGGAAATATTTATGTGATTGGGTTAAATACATGAACCGCTTTATTCATGTATCTCTATATTTAGCACAAATTATCCATATATTTGAAACAAACGGTGGTATATTTGCCTCAAACTTATGCCAGGACGTAGTTGAATATATGGGCTGTTTATTAAAACATCCATGTATTTAGGAAAATTACAGATACATTTGAATCAAACCGTGGAATATTTAAACAAATATGTCATAAAAATATTAGAAATACTCAAGTTATTTACTGAAACATTTCCATGATTGGTTTGACAACGTGCGGTGGTGTTTTGAAATATCTTTTTATTAAGAACAAGTCATCACAAGTTTCAGTTGCTGCTACCGACTGCAGAGTGAAGCTTATATATAATTGAGATAAACACTTTTGTATTTTCTGGTAATTATTTTGTGTAGTTGATTCAATTTTATAAACGATTGGCTTATATCAAACATATATTTAATTGGTTCATATATATTTTTATTTAATACAATCATTTCTTTTTTGTGTCTAGGAATTTTATTAGCCGAAAACGTATTTTGAGATATATTGCGGGTCTTGTTAGACCACTTTTTAACAAATTTTAAATTCTCACTGTGCATTCTGCAGTTAAACTTAGTTATTTATCTAGCCCTTGTTGTATATAGTTTATTACAAAATTTAAAACTAATGCATATCTCCATCTATCTTTATAGAACACGTTTTTTAATTACTTCTTAAAAACATGTTGCTAAACTTCTCAGTTACTCTGGTAGTGGTGTTAAAGAGTAACAATTTATCACCAAATAAGTTCTTTGCAGGGCTACAGAAGCATATATTATAATTACCTTTCTTTCTAATATCATAGTCATGAACATGTGGCCTAGGATCTAGAAAACATTTCAAAATAAGATGGTAAACATTTTTTTCTGAACATATATGAATAACAAATTAGAAATGTTAATAGCCTGCCAAACAGATTACTTTTTATCCTTAGTGACCTTTCGTGTCATCGTGAGGAAGCACTCGAACTGAACGAACTGGACGTCATACAGCTCGAGTTCACTGCCAACGGATTAACCAAGTTCATATGCTGTCTCTATAGCCCTCCGAGCCATAGAGCCTACCAACGCTTTTTTACAACACTAGCTACCACTTTTGATTCAGTACAGGTCGACCACCCTAATTTAGAAATAATCGTTCCGGAAGATTTCAGTGGTGAATTTGTCGCCCTCCTGGATCTTTTTCTATCCACAAATCCTGACCAGTCCACAATTACAATTGGTCCGCCATTATGTACTTACGACCACAAACTTATTACAACAGTTTGTGAACTGCCACTCCTACAGAAGGATCCACTATTGCCTCGTAAAATCTACCATTACAATTGTGTAAACTGTGAGGATCTATGAGAGTTCTACCTGGATTTAGCACGACGTCTGCTTTGGCACTGACGTCCCGTCAGTATGTTGTGAAGAGGTTACGCAAGTAATTGCCTAAAGAATGAAAGCAGACATTCCAAATTCCATCAAGTTATCGTCAAAAGGAAAGCTCTGGTTCGACAGAAAATGCGAAAGAGCCGTAGGTAGGAAGCAACAAGCCAACTGGCAGCTAAATCAGACCGCTGAAATTTGCAGTTATTTTACCGAAGCGAGAAAAGAATGCAAACGTGTGATTGACGAAACTAAGAACAAACCCAATCAAAGAACCAGGAATAAATTTTTGCAATGTTCCAGTGACTCCGGTCGGTAGCAAAGGCAGTAAGTAACAACTTTACAAAAACTTAGCTTCCACCTTTGATGGACGAACCTGGTGTCACGGCGTTAACTTGGGTTATTAATTTGTAGATTATGAAACAGCTTTTGAGCTGAAGAACATAGAAATGTCGTATGATTAAATATTTATTCGGTTCAAACATGATTGAAAAGTGATTAATATATAAACAATCATTTAGTAGTATTATAGTGCACTTATAAATCTTCAGGATTTGTGAATAATTATATTATCGATGCTTATACTACAATGCAACAGTATATTTAGCATCTATCTATGCGGACATAAAACCTGCCCGTTTCTCGTAAATGAAATGCGGTAATAAAATTTTATAATTTGGTTTACAGCAGATTTTACATATTACATTTTGTAGTTGACAATTTCATTAATAAAATTGCTCACCGCTCTGGAAATGAAGCCAGCGGAGAATAAAAATTAATAGATTTAGAAATTCATGTGTGTGAACCATACTGCAGTATTATGCAAAATTTCATTTAAAATGTCTACTGTATAAATTAATTAATTCATTAAAATATTACGAGTTATTAAGCTAAGATAAAATAAAATGTACAATTGGAGTATTTCATCGTAATTGTTATGGCTGTGCACGTTTTCATTTAATATTATTTTGTTTGTAGAGAACAGGATTTTTCCCCGCTGCTGGTAGGTATTTTATTAATTATACACACACCTACAACGTTTATTTTAATAGATAATTAAAAACTTTAAATACAACACCTGGCCGAATCCAACGGGGTTCTTTTAGAACAAATAATGCTCGAAAGTTAAAGGCACACATTTTGAACAGCTTCTAAAGCATATTAATCGATAAATGAATTTAAGTTTTACGGCATGTATTTTTATCACTTCTACAAGCAGTAGAGCAAACCTCTATTATCCTTTATTGGCGATAAATTAAACTTCTACTGCCTAGAAAACTGATTTATCAGAATGAAGCTCGATTTCTAGGTGTAATCAAAAGGTTCGCAGAAATTTCGACAGAAGTTCCGGATTAATGGCTAAAAAATTTCGTATCCTTGAAAATTTTATGTTGGTACACCAGGATAATATGACTAGAAATTTAAGAGATAAAAATGCTATAGAGATAAAAATGCTATGCTAATGCATATGAAGAAATTGATGAATATTGAAGTAAGTGTCGATCAACGGGAGACAATTAAAACGAATGCCTTAAAAGCTAGATGGTGGTAATTTTGTTACGTTCCTTAACTTTCCTGCTGATTCAGCGCTGAGGCGAGATCTAATACATTTATGGGCAGACAATTGATCGGGAAGCTAGATAATATTGAAATTACGGATTACAATACCATCGAAAATACACAATTTTGATTGCAAAAAGTCGAAGGGTTAAACTACCGAAAGCAAAATAGCGAAAAACAAAATACCAAAATACCGAAACATTTGATCGAAGATTAAATTATAATATATGGAATTACAATGAAATCGAAACCACAAAATTTTGATTGCAAAAATTCAAAAGTTCAAAATATCGAAACTGCAAAGGATTGAAATTACAAAATATCGAAAAAAAAAATAAAAAAGCAAAATTTCGAATTCAAATATCTGCTAAAATTATCATTCTTGATTTTTGGCATACCTTGGTTAGTTATTGTTGGTTTTGATCCAGGAGCAAGCGGAGGGCTATATTAATATTTGAATACACGTATCCTGTAGGAAAAAATAAACTAACCCAAACTAAACTAACTAAACTAACCGAAACTAAACCTTAAAATAGTGTAAAAGGATATTCGCTATGTGCAGCTGCTGGGCGATGAACGTTGAAACATGGAAGCTCATAAATATTGCACTATATGAGTTGTAAAAAATTCAAAAAACGGGGTGTACTTCAGTCCACACGACAGAAGGGACAACTAGAGATTAATATTATAAAATCGAAGATTTTGGAATTACTTGTCACAACTTCGATGTTTAAAATTAATTTTTTCCTCTAATCTCTCATATAATCCGCTGTAACCACTATTTGAAAAATGTTCAAAATCTCCGATTATGGCCCATTTTCTGATCTTCAAATCGTTTTAATGTGATGTCAGGCAATTAAAGCTACTTACTTACCATAAAAACTATATGCACCGATATACTAAAAGTAAAATTTAACTTCCAAATTTGCCATAAAATCCACTACAAACTGATTCTAATCACTGGAAATATTCCACATTTTCCGATTCTGATTTCCAGCTTCGAGCCGTTTTCAATGATATTTCAGGCAATGTATGAACTACAAATTTTAACCCAAGTCATATCAAAATATTGGGAGAGTTATTCTTTCAAATTTCCCATAACGCATCAAAAGCAAAGCTATTGATTGGCGATTTCCTGCATGTGTCAATTTAACTTCGGTTTTCTCGTATTTTCCCTCTCGTACGGTAAATTGTTTTAAAACTTTTTAATAGCAGAGATTACAAGGTTTACAAATTTGAGATTGATTTCTTGGAAATTGGTATTCTTTGGCTGACGTGAATGCTTAAATAAGTAGATTTTTTTAAACTGATAATAAAAAAAATCATCACCAATGCGGCATTTTCAATAGGATCGATGCAATTTTTTGGTGTGTTCTGCTCATGCCTCCACCCCCTCTCTTAAATGTACGCAGATTTCGCTGCTTAATCAGTTTTCCGGCAGTTTTTGGCGTAAATTTTCGTGAATTAACTTTTTCTAAAAAAAAAATATCTGGAACCCTAAAAAGTTCATTTCCCGACATTTTCGAAACGAGAAGCATTTAGAAAGTCTGTCTCCCAGAAATTCTCTATTAAAGCGTCGTCTCAGCTTTTCGATTCTCGCATCTTTTTTGGCGTTAAAATTACACAAATTGACTGGGTTCGCCGATTACTGACACCATATGTCACTTAATAGATCTTGCACATAGCGAATAGGTGTAATGAACATGCAAAATGTTCGAGAGAACACATCAACGCTGTTTTCCAAATAGGAAAAATAAATATTTTGTTCATTTGCTGTTAATTTGTTGGCTTCTTTATTAAAATCCGAATCGATGTTGTTTTTTATTACTTATTCGGTGAAAACGTTTTCCTTCTCGTTGAAATGTTTTAATGGCATCAATGCTATATGACAGTTTTTTCTATATACCCAACTATATGAATGAATTATTGCAATAAGGTAAATATAGCAGGAATTTGAAAGAAACTCCGGTAACGTTATCAATTTTTTTCGAGTATCTTAGGCTTTCAATTTTTTGCTTTGGGTTAGGTTTAGTCAGCTGTAGTTTGCCTTGGTGTACATGATTTTTTCTTCAAACGTCAGCAAATCCGTCATTACTCGACTGTGTAGGCGGCCGTGAAGTTTCGTTTTTCCTCCGCCGGAGCTTTACTTTTCACTTTTCCGCCGGCGGAGGTAAAAGTGTTGTCATAGCATCATAGATACAATACAAACAGACAACAAAATAAGCGTCAACCACTCAAGATTTATTAAACTACAATTTGTATTTATCACTCAATTTGTGACTGCATTTCTAAAAATCACTAATTTAGGAACAAATTGGTTATTATTTAATCGAATTTGCTCAATAACTGCTTATCAATACGGAATTAAAACGCAATCGGAGACGCCATCTTTAAAAAATAATTATTGTTGATAGTGTCCACTGACAGCTTTATGTTACATTATATTCACCGACACCGGTCTAAGCAAGGCCACCTACGTCCGTGGTCTAAGTCGCCTTGCGAATCCATTTATCTTTAATAATAATTAGATATTATTACTATTAAGAGATGTTTTTGCATTAATATGTCGACATTTGAAGAAAAAACAGCATATTTTATTTGGAGGAAAAGTTACTTTTCCTCCATATAAAATAATATACTATTACTTAACTTGTCGGTTATTTCGTTGATTTGAAACTAGTTTCCTATTTATTAATTATGCAGTCCTTTCCTTAATTATTTTTATTAGAACTGGTGTTGGGTGCTTTTTTGGTTCCACAACCCTTATTGTGACATCTCTGTTTGGGAAACAGCTAATACATATTACTTATTAATCGTATGTACATATAGTTAATTAATATTAATAAATGCTGCAACGGGAAGTCCATTAAACTTATTGACAACAAAATATGGAATCTTTGTTGCTAAATGCAGCATATAAAATAAAATTTATAATCTTTTGTAGTGGCAAAATCAGACTGTTACAATATATAAACTAGTATAATGACGTTCTGTTACACTTTAAAAAACTCTGCTAGAAAAATATTCAACCCGATTTGCAATAAAAGTATAAAATCTATAACCAAAAATATAGTGTTGGGGTGAAATGTGATTCCATTTACGGCATTCCAAGGTAAAACGTATATTTTTACAATTTTTTGTATATTGAGAGTTTTTTGATGACGAGAATTTGTAACGTCGTTACTATTAGAGATCTCTTTCAAGAGCCGCGTTTGGCAACTTTTTCCTCGATTTGCTCTGAAAATTTGACAGTCACGAGTTCTGTGTATTTAAAAGGAAAATCCAAGTCACGTGCCTGTCAAACTGTTAGAGCAAATCGAGGAAAAAGATGACAAAAACGACCGCGGCTATAATGGGCCTTGACGTAAACAATTTTGTTAATATCAGTGTAACCAACGTTTGGAAGATTTAAAAAGTAGTGTCGAAAAAGGTTCTTTTCGAAATCAAATCATTTTGAAGGTTAAATAGAAAAAATATTTTTTTTACTACTAACATGATAAATCACCATTATTTACTCCATTCCTCAAATGAGAAGTAACATTTCTCACCCTAGGTAAATAATAATATTAAAAAAAACCTTGGTCAATAATGAAACGGAAACGGAAAATGTCAAAATGTCAAACTTGTTAGTTTGACAACTAGTTGTCATTTCGGATTATTTGAAAAATGAGTAGGAAATGATTAATTTCAAAATCTAATCAATTCAAATAATGATAAGGATTGTATCAGTGTTATTAGTAAAAAAATATATATACAGTATGACTCACTTTTCATGACTCCCCATAATATCCTTATTAATAATGCCATTTTGTCAAAATTTAGATGGAAAGAAGGTACTTTGTATGTATGGAGCTGTCAGGAGATTATTAGCGTTTTTTGGCGAGTAACCACGGTTAACTACAAGTAATACTGAAGTAAGTGCCAAGCGGACACCCCACCACAAATTGTACTGTCTGCTTCTGTATTCGCCAAAATACCGTAGTTAGATCTTGCATTGCTAGAAAAGAATATAGATATTTTGCATATTTATTTGAAAATGATCAGTTTGATCAGTGCAGAACGTTTACTCATATTTTTAATGACAGAATGGTGGCCTCTGGACATAAGCAAACTAATGGTATTTTTTCGATGAATATGTTCAGGATACTTTATGCTGCCCATATCCCATTTGGAGCACATTTGTGTAGGAATTCCGATGCGTATGAGGCTTCTAGAAGAATTTCATGAACGTATAATTTACAAACTTGTTCAGAATGGAAAAACAAACATTTCGCATGTTTAACGTTTCAAAATTAATCCGCCATGACTCCATCAAACCTCGAGTACCACACCTCGTCACGTATGTAAGTTGTAGTAAGCCGTAGTTGAAAAATGATGATGTAATATTGACGTCACGAAACTTCCCCTCACTTACCACAATTAAATTAATCCTCGTGAAAACAAAGTAGTATCCTGTAGTATGCCGTGGTGAATTGTAGTTAGCTCGCGAAAAAACGCTTCTTGTTACGATATCTGTCAGTTAGACAACTGAACTTCCAGGCTACTTGATATTTCGAACTATTTGTAAAATAAGTAGAAAAGAATCAAATCTAATCAAATATGGTAATATATCAGTGTTAGTAGTAAAAAAAATCTATATATACCTCGGTTGAGAAGGCCATTATTAACCTCGCACATTATATCCTTCGGCGCTACGCGCCTCAGGATATAAAAGTGTTCGGTAAATAATGGCTTACTTCTCAACCTAGGTATATAATATACTATTATTTGCAATTGGTTCTTTCTTGGTGGAATATTATTAGGCTCACATTTTACCCGCAAATTGTTGTCATATGTATGTACTAGTCTGTGTGTAACAACATTATTATATCAGAAGTAACTCATAGCATTCCTAATCTGTAATGCATTCCTGAATTTACTAATAGTATATTATGATATAAGTGTATAAGCCTTTAAAGCACGCGCGACATATTTCAAAACACGACGCGCAGCGTAATAAAAAAATGTTTATATATTTCGCAAAATCCTCTAGTAATCGAATAATATGATTTTAAATTACATTGGACTCATTACCTACGTGAAAAGTTTCGAGTTTCAAGATTAAAACTAAAAACTGTTTAGATTATAAGATTTACAATCCAAATTTATAAAAAATTGTAAAATTACTTTTTTTGTGTCGTGCATGATGGAAATCATCTTTCCATCAACATTAAACAATCAATATTTCTTAACTATTTTCAGCAGCTCACAATATCGTGTAGGGTAATATTACAGGGAAAATATCAAAAATTAGGCAGCTCATTAATTATTGTGTTTTAACCTTAGAGTATATATTTTCTTTCTTCAATCTAAAGTTTTAACTGACTCATTTTGTATATATTCGTGCTATTTAATTTTTCTTTATTATCTTTGTGTTTATTTTTATCTATATGCATTAATACATTTTGACAGTTGATAGGATTAAGTAGTTTCTTCAATTATTGTTATTATAATATATGAGCAACCCTGTATATTACGTGGCATTTCTGTTTTTTAATTATTTCCAATTAACACATTAATATGATTAATGTATGCTTACCGGTCGTATAGACTTAGGTTTATTTAGTTACTTTTCCTCAACATTATTAGCAAACTTTTAAAAAACTAACATACCAAACAATAAGAGTGATCTATATTTTTATTCGATAGAGAAAATGCAATTAATATTTTCAAACGGAATTATGGATTATGGTGCAAGATTTCCTTTCTGCAGGCTCCAACAGATGCTCGCTCAATGTTCATATAAACGTCACGACTCTAATTCAATCTTCTGAAATTGCGTTTCGCTGCAATACGAGCCAATTTTCTGTTTATCTTGACAAACAACGGCAAACCAAAGAAATAAGAGAAGAGAATCCGAGTTTCGCAGCAATGTCAGCCGCAACGCTAAATGTAGGACGACATGTTTTCCTCTCTCTGTTTTTTTTTTCTCTCGGTTATGTGCAAGATGCATTTTCAATGTGATAATATTTCTATTTTAAAAGTTCATTAAAAACTCCAGCAGTTGCCAATTAACTTAAGATTACGATGTAATAATTTAGTAATTACAGTTCAATGGGTTTTCTGTAATATATTTATTTTATAATTATTGTCAACAGACAGAGTAAGTAAATATAGTGCATAATTATGTACGAATCTACAAGTGAAATATAGCAAAACTACAAGGTGCTAGTAAATTGTACAGGGTGAGTCAACGATTGCGCGGAGTAATATATCTCTCTTATTTACAGAAATTCGAAAACATGCACCCTAAAAATATTTTCAATTATACAGACTGTCATAAAAACAGGGCGTTATTTTTATTGCATTTTTTTAATAGAACACCACATATATTATTTCTCGGAAAATTCTAGATATATCTCATGTATAATATTCTATACCTAAGTCTAACCGTCTTGACATTATTTTAAATTATATACCAAAAATAATGTTTGAAGGTCTAAGCATAGCTATCAATTTTTCCTATATGGGAGCCTTCATTATTGGATTGAAGTTGGTTTCCGTGTAGAATGAAACCTATTTTAGTAGGCCGTGTTATTATTTACAAGCAAAATTGAAAAAATCGTTAAAAGTAATTTTTTCCAAAGGAAAACCCCCTATTTTTATAATTTCATCTTATTTATATTTTTCGGAATATTTTCAATTTAGCATTTTTCTATTGCAAAAATCCTATACGACTTTTAAGTTTGGTTATTAGTTGATCATGCAAAAGAAATGCCTGGATGACATTAGGAACTAATTTATATCCATTTTGAAGTCAAACGTCGTTATTATCAAGTTTATTCTCCGGTTTTGCTTAAAACTAATTATTCGAAAAATTAATTAAACGATATAATTTTTGTTTTGGGTGAGGCAGATAAAAATTGCATTTTAGCTGAGAGGTTATACAGGACAAAATCTCCAGAGCGGCGAATACCTAGCCCTCGATATTTTCAAAATATAATGGAACGTTTTGTTTCAAGTGGCAGTGTGGAATGTCCAAAACGTTAAGTTGCCTACAGAATTCCTACAAATGATGACAAAGAACTCGACATACTGTTAGAAGTTTAGGAGAAATCAGTAGCTTCAACCGAATAACGCGGAAGTATAAATATCGCACCCATACCACATAGAGTTACATCAGGGACTTTACGATGAAGATTTTCAAAGACGCGTAACGTACTACCAATGGTTACAATGGGTACATTTAGATATAATCGTGCTCTTAATGGACACAATATGCATTACTATGCAACACAGAACCCTCATTGGATACGTGAAGTTCAACACTCTAGTATAACATACCCGGGTCCGTGCAACATAGTTGAATGAGATAAGTTGTGCTTTGTCTTTATTTTGCCAATTACCTTAAGAATAGATTAAAAAAAACAATACCTACGTTGTGTTATTATTATATCTTGCACAATTTTACTTACTCAGAATGCGGTCGACTATAACAAAATTAGGGAAATTTGAGGGAAAGGTGTATCATGTAAATTAAAACACAGATTCCTGATACACCTAATTTATTAGAGAAAACGTGCCAAATTATTGGAGAAAAACGTGCCGGACTCAGCCTGGAATTCACGAGAGGAAAAAGTACGGCAGAGAAACCCTGGATCTACATTCCTAAGTCGAGTTATGCTGTATAACCTTTATTAGGATAATAATTAATTAAATTACTGTCTCCCGCGCCACAATTTGTAGTTTCATACTCATAATAGTACATTTAAAACTAAAGAGATAGTTCTCCGGCCGGAAATCGAACCCGAGTCTCCCGCGTGTCAAGCGGATGTGATAACCACTACACTACCAAAGAGTGGTATTAGTTAGCCAGACGCCACTGATGGGTACTGAGATCCTGGATTACGGAAGCTACCCAGCTATTTAGTTGCAATTTGGGCCAATGTCTCTAGAATGATAATTTCATTGAAATCTAGGATATTCACCCGTCATGGTAGCAAAATGCTAGTAATTTCACAAAAGTTTTTACTTGCAATCACGGTCATACTGAAACTAAAATTCCAGCACGAAAAGACAGCAAACAATGTTTTTTTTTTCATTTAAGGCAGTGTTATTCACAGCATGAAAGGACTTCATTAAATATCTACACATGTTATGCCATCAAATCTGAACTATCCATGAGAATAAAAGAAATACTTGTGCAAATTATCTTAATAAAAATATTATAAATTTCATTTTACTGACCTGTAATGACATGTTACAACACAGAAGCAAAACAATTCATCAAAATAGCCGTACACTGCGCCGGCTTTTGACTATCTATCCTCGTTCTCGAGGGATACGCTTTCGGATCTCCTCGAAAAAACCTCGCAAAACCCAACTTCAATATATGATTTGTTTTACTCTTTTTTCTTCCTTACATATAGATAGGGTGTTCCAAAACTGAATGAATAGGATCTAATGAAATAATATTTTAAATAGGCGGGTTACCTCAACACCAAAACCATTTTTGGTCCATATTTCTTTAGTGAACAACAGTTGCCATTACTGAAATTTTGTAATGGGGTTACATGAAAGATAGAGTATATGTCACAAAACATACGAGAAGGGAGATTATGATTAATAGAATTAGGGACATATGTCAAATCATAACACCAGTCATATTATTCAACGTGCTAGAAAAATTCTTAAAAGAATTGACAAGCGTATTGAACCGGATGGACATATTTTCGAACATTTATTAAGAATAAAAATACTCAGTAAGCCTTGAACGTGACCTGAGCAACTGCTGTCGGTGTTTGTTATTGTTTTTTTGTGTACGTGTTGTGATTCCTATGGGTTCAACAAGGCATTTCATTTATGCCCAACTCTAGGTTGCTGGCCCTGATGATGGCACAAACTAGTGCCGAAACGTTGGTCATTTAGTAACAATAATTTAATAAAACGGTCCAAAAAGCTGAAAAAACCTCCTTTTCTAAATTATGTGTTGGATGCGAAAAACTTCTACTAATAAATTTCCTAATATACGGAAAACTATAGGTTTTTCGAATGGATAAGCTTCATTTTTATTGCTAAATAAGATAAACTTATGAAAATAGGGGGTTTTCATTTGAAAAAATATTTCTTTTAAAGATTTTCAAATTTTGTTTTTAATCTTCGTTTTTGTTCACCCTGTATTAATTTATTAACAAAATATTGACACAGTCTATTAAAATAGGTCCCCTTCTACAAGGAAACCAACCCCAATTAAATAATAGAGGCTTCTATATACGAGAAATTATTGATAGTTATGTTCAGACCTGCAAACGTTATTTTAGACATACATTTTGACATGTGTCAAAAACCGTTAGACTTAGTTATAGGACATTATGTATGAAATATATCTAGAATTTTTCGAGGAATCAAAAAATGTAATAATATATGTGGTGTTCTATTTCTTAAAAAATATTTTAAATATCGCCCCATGTTTATGAAACACCCTGTATAATTAAATATATTTTTAAAATATGCACCACCACACTTTTTAACATTTATGTATTTAACATTTTTTAATATATCTGTAAATAAGAGAGATATGTTACTCCGCGCAATCGATGACTCACCCTGTATACAAATTAAGATAAATTTAAATAGCATGGAATAAAAAAAAATATTTAAAAAAATATACTTTTATGATACCCAACTATTATAAAACATTATTAGATTAATATCCTATTAAATGTATAATTAAAGATCCTTTCTTTTAAAAGTTGAATTTGAGTTTTTTTGTTGGACTTTAAAGATTTTAATATGAAATAGTTCTAAAGTTGTCACTATGAATTAATTTAATTATTCTTTGTACACTATTATGTGGTTTTTGTCAGAATCGAAATGAACATCTTTTTCAGACAACATATTTGTTTCCTGTATAGTCTTTTGTGCTACCGAATATAAATTTTCATTTTCTCAGGTTTTAGGTATAACCGGAATCTAAGTTGACTTTTGAAAAAAATATTCTTGATATAACTAATGCTTAGACTTCTTTCTGATACTGATTTAGTTATTTAATTTAAAAAAAATCAAACACATGTAGGTTTTTGAGAATTATAGTTTACATTGACTCTTAATAACTTTTGTATTAAAAATATTGCAAAGTATTTACCTAAAGTTCTTATTGTATGTTAGACACTATTCAATAATAATTGTTCTTTACATATTGTTACTCCGAGTCACTTGTATTAACATAATATAGTTTTCAATATCAAAGCGGTTTTGCATATAATAAAAAAGCGCGAAATATCCCCAGATTTTCTCGGTTATAAGGCGGTTATCTTAAATAATTCCGATTTCAGAGTCAAAAACTGCTCACTAGTCACGCTACTGCATTTGAACTTCGTAAAAGATTTTTCTATGTGTGCGGTGAAGTTTGAACAAACGACGTCATCTAAAAATATGAAAAAAAGCTCCATTAATGTAAATAAAATAAAACAATTTGTTAAACAATACGATATAATAATATATTTCTTATTGGTTTTCTTATTTGCTGCAGATAATATTATTGAAAGTTGTAGCTACAAGTGCATGTCGAATTGACTCAAAGCTTACATAGCTTTGGTTTTCCCTTGAACTCCTGTTGATTTTTTTTTTGCTTAAGCAAGTCGAGTAAAAGATTTGGGACTAAGATACTTTGTTTCATTTGCCTTTGTTATTTTAAGAAGCGCAAATAATAATTATGTGCTTTTGATCTTTTTATGGTGGATGGACAAACGCGTATAAGTCACAATTAGGCAAGTCGAGAAATTTACAAATGTATGTTTGCTGTAGTAAAAAGTAATTACTTATATTTTAAGAATTTTCGTTTGATAATTACAAAAACATTTCATTACATGATAGTATAAGTCAATTTCTAAAATTTTGATTTTAGAAAAATACAAAATAAAAAATTACAGATATTTTCATATAGGAGTCTTGTGTGGTTTCAATTAATTCATCCATAAACGATGAGCTCGTGGAAAAAAATGAGTTAGCTAGCTTATATGCAAACGCACACCCTAAAAGGGTAAAAAAAATGTAACAAGTTCATCATCTGATCGAGTAAGCTATCCGAAATTTGAGATATCCTCAATGCAAATGAGGGGTCGTATTCGGTTATTTTTATAGGAGTTATGGAAAACCCTAGGGGAAAACAGTACAAAAATCCATCTAAAAAAAATCGTACTATGATCAAATATAATGGGAAAATTGATTTGAATTACACTAATTTTCCGTATCCAATAGGAAAATTTTAAATCCGGAGACAAGATACGTCAAATTTACAAAAATATCAAAATTCGCCTTTCTGGACCTATTTGACGCAATTGCCCATTTTAATATTATTAAGAAACCCGTTAGAAGCCATTTATTCATCACATAGCATAACCTAAAACTCTAATAATAAGTATGATACAATTACTTGTACTATTTGAACTTTTCAATAGTGCATATCTAAATGGTACAATTCAACTTATTCTATTATGCCCATCGTAATGAAATTATTTTGGAGTTAAGCTAAGTAGATAAAAGCTATATATGGGATATTTTATTGAATTTATTTATTCTGTTTAGCCTAGTCGATGTAAGGTCCAATACCGATATTTTTGTAAAATTTTGCCGTACTCGCTTGCCCAGCCACCATAACTTATACCTTGCGTTTTCTCTAAAAATGCTTACATCTCATTTGTCTCGAAAGAGTTGGAATTCTTTGATCGAATATAATATTTTTCTTTGAAGGAAGCGCTTAAATATAAACACTTTGAAATATCAACGTTTTGTCTTATCGCCGGCGTTGAATGCAACATTGATCGCATCACTGGAATTTCAAGCCTCTCTGGCTCTTAACAAGAATTCGCTAGCATGGCAGTTTCATTATTATTATCATGTTTTGTTGAAACACCGCTTTATAAGATGTTCATATTGAATGTGAAAAGTGTGACTTTTCAATGTTCCTTAAGAAAAGAATGCTCCTTAGACTCTTATTTTCTTTAAAGAAAGTCATACCGTTGGGATAAAATGAAATATTGCTTCAAACGTGATAATATTAAATTCTTATACCATTTCTGACTAGGTCAGATATATTTTCAACTATGCGCGACGTCCTCGCTTTTCAGATACAAGGATGATTTTTGTGCTCGTTAACTTCAGAATAGGACTTTGCCAATATGATGTTGGTCTATCTTTCTTTTACATATTTGCACTATTTATTGATATCGTAGAGATTTTGTAGATATCATAACAGGGGATTTCGGCCTCGGTACCATTATTCAAACCGATTGAAAATATAATTCCGTTTTCGCTATGAACGGATTAATTTTCTTTAAATGTCTACTTCTTCCACAAACAAAACATTGTTGTACGTCACAGCATCTAATGTCATATTGGAGAATAGGTCTGTCGTGAATTGATACATAAAATTTCCAGTGCAGGTCAGAAATAAGGTGCATGGAGATACCATTCTTCTACACCGAATGTGTGCGCAACACGTTGTACAAAATTTTTAAATAAAACAGTTTAATATAAAAAAGGTGACTATATAAGTGAACATCATACATATGGGTAAATTTCTACAGGCATTAGATGGTTTTCTGTCTTCTACAAGTTGAGGCTCCAACTTATCAAGGAATAGAAATCAATCGATCTTTTTAGATTTTTTACAGCTTTGATAAAATAATAATACAGCTATTTACTGATGATATATTCAAAATTTCATAAAATAATTGTCCAGCGTCATTTTCTTCTACTATATGATTATTCAAACCAGTTTTGATCCAAAAAACCAACGCCTTGGCGTCATAATAAAAGGCTCTCTCTGGCTTTTTACACTCCAAATCTTGTTTTTCTTCGTGATATAATAGAGATGATTAACATTACGGTCATATTTCGTTTTGGCGCTTAAGATATAACTGTTTTATCTCTAGTAAAACCCTAACATACATCTCCAACAGGACACGCTTTTCATGGTAAAAACTGGATAGATATTTCTTTTTTGTTTTTGCTGAGAGTGCCAGTATATGTAATAGCCCTACGGCCCGCGTAAATTTATGCAACTACTTCAGGAAGTTAATCAAGAATCGATTGTACCCCTATCATGTAGTTACGTATGAGGTGTCAGCTCGCTAGGTCACGGTGGGGTTGGCCGTGAGAGGGTTGAAAACACAGAAAAAAATCGTGATCTGAAATCATTTCCGGAAACACGAAACTTTTAAGCGGAAAATGTTATGTTAAATAATGAACATTGAACATTGTCAGCTGGGCGTGTGGCGATGGATTAAGTGTCACCTGAGAGTTCAAATTGGTCAAAAAATGCGAATCATATAAATGACATCAGGAATTTTGAAACTTTGGTGGATGCTAATATCAGAGTACTCAGCAAAAACCGTTAGATATTTTTGAATCAAACGCAAAAGCCGCAGCACGGTAAAAAATAAGCTTCTACTCTACCTGCAGCAGCGAGCAGTCTGTGGGAAGAGATTTAAAAAGTATTCGCTGATGCGCTTTTCTCGGTTATTATAAGACAACGCGTCGCGAAAGTACACAATCTCAAGGCGTTTGCACACTCTCTGTCTCTCGTAGCGGGGCCATCGGTGACCACGATCCAGATTGATCCGGATTCGCCCCGTCGCGTCGCCAAACGCTGTCGGCGAAATTGGAAATTTGTCTCCAGTAAACCTACCGTATACTTATTTATACCGTGCTGCTTTTCGGCGCACCTACTCACTGTACCTTTATCGCCCAGCTGACAACTTTTCCACCCACATACATGCAGCTGACAATTTTTTTCGTAATTCTCACTATAAATATTAGCATCTGCCCAAATTTCAAATTCTTTGTATCGTTCTTGATAATGTGTAATGTTTAAATTATGCGTGGAGCATTCGCAAGATGAAAATCCAAATCAATATCTAATAATTTGATTGGATTTTCAGTTAATTATTACCCAATACACAATTCTATTTCATTATTAATGCAATATTGTTTTAAATTACTAATTAAAATTTTTAGTTATGCGAAATTATATTATTTATTTATATATAAATATGAAATTATCAATGTAATATTCTACTATAAAAACGAAATAATTCTATTTTTAAAATAAAAAAAGGAAATATTTCAGCTGTTTCATTAAAAACTATTATTTACATACTAGCTATTTATGTCTGAAAACTTTATAATAAAAAAAGTTATTCATTGTCTTTCGAAGACTCATCATCTTCTACAATCTCCTCATCATTCGACTCGTCACTGTTCTCATGTCTAATGGGTAATAGATCATCGTCTTGTTCATTCTCATCTGAAAGGATTAGTTGTTGTTTGTATAATAATCAACAAAGATTATATTGACATGAGAAACAAATAATATTAATAAATACCTTCAGTATTTTCGACATCTTGACTAATCATTTCCACAATTTCAGGTAATTGTTTGCCATCAAACCACTTGCAAGTGTATTTGTTTTCCTCATTCTGCAATCCATAGTCATGAGGAACTAGATGGCACTTGTTTATATGCGTTGCCCCAAATCGTGGATATATAAATCGTCCTTAAAACGTGCTGTAGTAATTCTGATTTTGACGGTGATAAGAAGGAAGCATCAAAATTGTTGTCTGGCAATAGAAATTGATTTGCATCTTCGCTGAATTTTTTAACCTTCATAAAGTTTGTTACACTATCATCATTCACGTTGCTTATTGCCTTGAATCCATGCATCGCAAAGACAAACTTTTCTATTATAGGAAAAATCATAGGTGGGGAGTATAAAGGCTTCATTCATTTCAAAACCTATTCTTCCCAGCTTTTTAATAAATTTTTGAAATGAACTATTAAGCATATAATTAGTATAGTATATACATGTGTATCGAATTTATAGTAGAATAATACATTGATAACTTAATATTTTTATGCGGGGTGATTCAAAAATCGGTCACGAAACTTAAGAGGGCGATTCTTCATAACAAACTAATGGTAGAGCTTAATATAAATTTTATTCAAAATGTCATTCGCTTTCGAGTTACAAGCCGACAAAGTTCACTTTTATATTTTTTGTTTTTTAAATTGTTTGGTTACGGAAAACCAATTCGACTAATATTTGACACATAGACAAAGTCGATTGCGCTTCATCATTTTAGTAACAAATCACATTGATTGTGTGCCAGTAAAGGGCACTTTACCTACATTGAAAATTGTTTTTTGTCATAATTTTTTTAGTTTTGACAGCTACACTAGTTTTTAGTATGTTTTCTCAAAGACTGATGCAAAGCCTTTAAAAATGGTGCTCTTCATTTTACTCGCTAAATCCGATCGTTTAGACGTAAATCACTCTTAAAAATTAAATGGTAAATTATTTTTTCTCATGTCATTACCACCAGCTACCAGGTAAGTAGCTATCAAAGTATACTAAAGCTGTCAGTTTAACATGAAATAAATTCGCTTTTTAAGCTAATTTACAATAAACTTAAAATAATAATGGCTAATCATCAGTATTCAAATATCGAATATTGTGATATCCATTTTTGTTATGGAAAAGCAAATGGCAATGCAGAGTTGGCAAGAAGATATTATCTGGAGAATTATCCAGGAAGAAATATCCCCCATGCTGAAACATTTTCCAGTGTGCACAAGAGGCTTGCGGAATATGGTTCCTTCAAAAGTTATAATGGAAAATAGGGGAAGACCTGAAAATCCTAGAAATGTGTAGCAAGAAGAAAGAGTACTTGAAATTATTGAAGATAATCCAGGCACTAGTACTAGAAAAATTGGGAATGAAGTAGGGCTCAGTTCATGGAGGGTACTAAGAGAAGAAGGACTGTATCCATTTCATTCGCAAAAGGTGCAGGCTCTTTATGACGATGATCGGCCGAAACGGTTGGAAATGTGCAATCAAATCCTAGCTAATTATGAACGCAATAATCGACTAATTGGCCACATATTATTCACTGACGAAGCTGGTTTAACGCGTGATGGCATAACAAATCTGCATAACATCCACACATATGCTTACTAGAACCCACACAATGTGGTAGAAACGAAACATCAGCACAGATTTTCACTGAATGTGTGGGAAGGGATAATAGGAGATTACCTTATTGGTTACCATTTAATTTTTAAGAGTGATTTACGTCTAAACGGTCGAATTTAGCGGGTTAAATGAAGAGCACCTTTCTTAAAGGCTTTGCATCAGTCTTTGAGAAAACATAATGAAAACTAGTGTAGCTGTCAAAACTAAAAAAAATATGACAAAAAACAATTTTCAATGTAGGTAAAGTGCCCTCTAGCGGCACACAACCAATGTGAATTGTTACTAAAATGATGAAGCGCAATCGACTTAGGGTATGTGTCAAATATTAGTCGAATCGGTTTTGCCGTAACCAAACAATTTAAAAAACAAAAAATACAAAAGTGAAATTTGTCGGCTTGTAACTCGAAAACGAATGAGATTTTGAATAAAATTTATATGAAGCTCTACCATTATTTTATCATGAAGAATAGCCCTCTTAAGTTTCGTGACCGATTTTTGTATCACCCTGTATAAATAAATAATACAATTTTGCATAAGTAAAAATTGTAATTGATAAATTAAAACAATATTGCATTATTAATGAAATAGAATTGTGTATTGGGCAATAATTAGTTGCAAATCCAATCAAATTATTATTGATTTGACTTTTCATCTTGCGCGTGATTCACGCATAATTTAAACATTACACATTATCAAGAACGATACCAAGAACTTTTAAATTTGGGCAGTTGCTAATATTTGTAGTGAGATTTACGAACAAAAATGTCAGCTGCATTTATGTGGGTGGAAAAGTTGTCAGCTGGTGCGTAGGTGCGCCTTCTTTGCATCAGCTGACAACTTTTCTACCCACATACATGCAGCTGACAATTTTTTGGGTAAATCTCACTATAAATATTAACATCCACCAAAGTTTCAAAGTTCCTGATATCGTTTATATGATTCACATTTTTTGACCAATTTGTACCCCCAGCTGGCAATTAATCCACCGCCCCCCGCCCAGCTGACAATGTTCATTATTTAACATAACCTTTTCCTCATAATAGTTTCGTGTTTCCTGAAATGATATTTGGTCCCATTTTTTTCTCTGTTTTTCAACCCTCTCACGGCCACCCCCACCGTTACCTAGCCAGCTGACACCTCATACGTAACTACATGATAGGGGTACAATCGATTGTTGATATAACGAAATTTCCTGAAATAGCTTCATAAACTGTACATGGGCCGTTGGACTATAAACCAAGCTTTCGCAATTCTTCAATCAATTCAGAAAACCATGAATCACTAGTTACATTTCTGTTAGACTTTTCCAAATGTTTCACAAGTCGAATCACTGGTTTTTTAGGAAAGGCAATTTTTTTTTCATCTACCATTAATGCAAAACTATCGCTGCCTGTTCCACAGCAGACATAGGCATTATTCAAATAGCCACTTTTAGCAATAAGACATTGAACTTTTTGCTCATAATTATTGAGCTTGCTCGGAATATGCATTTTGAATTTACAGCGATCATGAAATCCCATAAGAAATTTTTTACAATGCCAACTGATTGTTCGTCAGTAGATTCGTGATCGCTAAAGATAGCAACATCTGGATCTGAAACCCTATCCTTAATATCCCTAGTCTCTTCCTCATCTTTCTTATTCCATTCTAAATAATTTTCCTCAAAATGTAGGCCTCCATAACAAACGCAGTAAGTTGCACACATACTAATCATGACGATCCACACCGCGATTTTTCAAGGAAATTACACAGAAAAAAGCACAACACATATACTAAGCGGCCGGGCCGCAGGCGTACTAACTTGCAGTGCAGCTACTGTGAACTGTGATGTGCCGGCGGTGCAGTGTTGCTAGATTATTTTTTTTCTAGTCGCCACATTGGCTGGCCAAAATTAAATAAAATATTGCCATTTTTTAACTGTAAATTTTATTACAGTATGTAGGAAATTAAATAAAAAACAAACTGAAATTTAAACGATCTTTATTAGGAAAAAGCAAATTCTAATCTAACATATGGAGCATTTCTAACTTAAAATGTGTAGGATTTCTCCAGCATGCTCAAGTTCTAATCATAACAAGCTATCAGGGGTTTAATCTAATATTTATTTAACGTTTTTAATGTCATCAGTTTGAATTATACAATGTTCATGATTGAAAAAACTCTCTCCACCACGGCATTAGAACTAGGTAAACTAAGCCATTGTCTTTATATAAAGACAATGACCAATCATTACAAAAACAAATAACCTAAGATCTTCAAGCAGTAATTCGCCCGCAGCATTTTTTACTGTGTAAGTTTCTGCCAAAACTTTAGAGTCATGAGACATTTTTCCATCAAAAATTTCGTACCAATTCATTGCAATTTCTGTATTGTACTTCCATATTAGAAGTGAAATTTTGATTTGCAAATTGTAGATATAAAGTTTGGTCGCTTGTGGTTTAATATTATTTCCAGCCTAAATAATTTTATTTTTGAAACAACATCTCTAGTTTGTTCAATACTGGTACAAAGTTATGTCATAATGATGACACCAGCAAATCCCATAAGAATACGCTTGGTGTCATGATGATGTAACATTGAACCTGTATTGAACAAACTTTTAATGGGAATCAAAATTTTTATAAATTCA
The DNA here is from genome assembly GCA_016904865.1 of Pissodes strobi. NCBI lineage: Eukaryota > Metazoa > Arthropoda > Insecta > Coleoptera > Curculionidae > Pissodes > Pissodes strobi. The sequence goes on from MU181966.1 coordinate 325,862, forward strand.
AAGCATTTTTGTATACTGTATACTGATCTGCAGACAGATCAGTATTTTTTGGTTCAATACCAAAATATTAGTCTAAGGGTCATTCATATAGTTAATTTTTAAATGAATTCAAAGATAAACTCTTGATTGAGGATATACTAGCATTGGAATTTTCATCAAATTTAATAGTTTGGTGGAAACGTCAAAAGAGAAGTTGGCCAGGGATGTAGTATAGACTTCTCATATATTAGAACATCAAAATTCGAATTTTATGGTATTCGTGCTGATAATTCTATTTAATAAAGTCCAGGCCGATCGTTTGGATATCCTAAAACTTTCTACAAATTGAGCCTTAGTCCTCAGTCCAGTCCATATTTATTTACTATTCCTCGAAAAGCCAGAGGCGTTCTAGGCCCCTCAACATTCTTCATCGTCCTAATTTCTTCAAACATATCTCTTATACCATACATTTTCTCCTACTATCTCATGAGTAAAATCCTACACAGAAAAATTGGAATCGGTTATTAGATATAAACAGGTAAAAAACATAATGTGATTTATAGTTAAAAAAAACATTTCGATTGGATTATGTTCTCGAAAACTATAGTCGTATAAGTGTAAGTTTGGTATTTTGCATATAATGGTTGAGCTCAAGCCGCACGATTAGGTAGCACAGTTTAAAAGTAAAATTTTACTTTACAGACAGATAAAATTAGTAACGCTCAACATTTACTTTTTTGTCTTTTTCTAACCATCCGAATATAGAATAACAAATTTTTGTCTTTGATTACATTTTAACCCATTAAAAGAGCAGGTAGTAACGAAATTTTATTTAAAAAAATTACTTTTTGTTTAAAATTATAGTGCCCCTATTTTATATAAATGAAAATATTTGTTTGTGTATGATGTTAATACAGTATTCTTTTTTCACCGCGATGCAGCTCTAAAATTCATATTTCACTCCTGAAATCGGAAGATTGATTCGCTTTTTTATAGTTAGGTATAAAGGATTGTTTGCACCAAAATAGACATTTGGTATTTTTTCTGCCAAACCGTTGTATTATTAAAAATAGTCTTTTAATCCGCATTGAAAACTCTAAGATCCTTGGAATAAAAGGAGGTGTCCTTACGCAAGTGGAGATGTTGTCGACAAAATGCAGGAAATAAACCCAGGAAATACTTTTGACTCATTAAATGCCTGCAAGAAATCAGTGTTTAAATACTGTTAACCCATAGAACGTTCTAAGAAGCACTCAAATAGTCTGTTTCAGAAATATATAGGGTAATAAAATCTCATTAGGTATGAAAAAGAACCGCAGGGTGACCCACCAATAATCTATGCCACTTCCATAGTTTGGCATTGGTTTCAATGCAAAATTATTTCTTTTCATCAAGTGCAGGCAGTACCACCCGGTTTTGGTTCAATTTGTGCGATTTGCCAATTGTTATCCATTCATAAACACTGAAAATGGTATGCTAAAGGCGTGCAGGTTGTATAAAGAATTAAAATTTAACGAAATTTTATATTAACAAAATAAAAATTATGGTACATAATATACATAGATACAATAAATATTATTATACATTGTTATACAACAATTAAATTTATAAGTTCTATATGATTTAGTTAGCATTAATATGGCGGTAAGCGCAGCAGAGTTACATTATATTTTTTCTGGTATATCTTCCGCGGCATATTTCATAAAACGAAATTTGTGTACATTTGCTATGGCTAGTAGTTCTTTTTTTATCAAGTTTGGTTCGAACGCAATACCTTTATTAGTTAGACAGTCGGTAATTTCTTGTTTTCTCCAAGATGAAGTTGGTCTCTTCTCTATGCGACTGAAAGGTTAGCAAGCCTTCTTTTTTAAATCCCTCTCCGCTTCCAATTTGTGCAATTATTAGCCTCTTACCTTTTCCTGAAGGCACTTTAATACCCATTGACAGGCCTTTCATGAAAGCTTAGCGAGCACTGGTTATATTCTTGTCTTGCCAATTTTTTTGTACTATATAACCTTCATTGATCCACGCCTCATCAACGATTTTTTTTTGCTCTCTGCGGTACTGCTTTGTACTTCTCAAGTATTTTCGTCACCAGCAAACAATTTCATCGCTTTCCAGTAAAAGTGCTTTTCGGTTTTGCTTTTCTTAGGCAAAGTACATATTTTTTAAACTTGTCCATAAGAATTTTCTAGTTATCAAAGGAATTGTCATCTTGGCGAAGCTCCTTTAAAGTTTTATCAAGGGTGGATATTTTTTTCCTTAAAGAAAAAGATTGAACTTTTCTTCGAATTACACATTTGGTGTCTACATCAAGGACTTTTGCTGGTGTTCTTGGAATTTTCTTGGAAGGTTCCACATGACCTGTTACCTTTCTCTCTCGTAGTAATTTTAAACCGGTGGACTTTTCGATTCCAGTCAAGGACTAGGTTAATCGTGTTTTATGCAATCGTGTACATCTAAAATAACAACTTTTTTTTCTTCAAACGTCAGTAAATCCGTCATTACTCGACTGTGTAGGCGGCCGTGAAGTTTCATTTTTCCTCCGCCGGAGCTTTACTTTTCACTTTTTCGCCACCGGAGTTAAAAGTGTTGTCATAGCAACAGATATACAAACAAGCAGCAAAACAAGCGTCAACAACTCAAGATTTATTCAACTAAAATTTGTATTTATCACTCAATTTGTGCACTGCATTTCTAAAAATCACTAATTTAGGAACAAATTGGTTATTATTTAATCGAACTTGCTAAATAACTGCTTATCAATACTGAATTAAAACGCAATCGGAGACGCAATTTTAAAAAAATAATTATTGTTGACAGTGTCCACTGACAGCTTTATGTTACATTACTATAGCAACAACCTGTAGCTACACCGGTCTAAGCCGCCTTGCGAACCCACTTATCTTTAATAATAATTATTATTACTATTAAAAAGAGATGTTTTTGCATTAATTTGTCGACATTTGAAGAAAAAACAGCATATTTTATTTGGAGGAAAAGTTACTTTTCATGGCTTGCTCTCTATTACCAGCCTCACTCCGTTCGGCCGTTAAACACGAGCGCGCCATGAAAAGTATCACTACTTTTCCTCCATATAAAATAATATACTATTTCACTCACTGATATGGAGATTTATTACAACATCTTTTCGCCATTTTATTAATTTTCTTATAATGCTTTTAACACTATGGCGTAACAGCAAATACTAACGTGTTTAAAATATCATTAAGAAGTATCTATAATCTGTATCTTTATTACCTGCCTCAATAATAGGTATGCAAAAAGACTACAGAGCTTTAAAACGATCATAAATGTATAATCTATGTAAAAAGACTAGAGGGGTAAACAGTTTACCTACGCCTATGGACGACCACGAAATTTAGTCAAACTGAAAGGAATTCCTCATTTTATTACTCTATACATTTCTGAAACAGACTTTAGCACGGTAACAAATAACACCCAATAGCTTTAGTAGTTTATATTTGGACACATTAAAGTCAGAAAAGCAGCTGAACATTGCAGCAAATGACAGAGTCCTGGCTGGCATCCACTTATTAATCGACTGAAAATTGATTTCAATTAAATTATTCCAAACTAACACAAACAGGCAAGGGAAACGCAATTTGCTATTGTCGAAAAGTAACCTAAAATTAAGTGGCAAACACGGATTCATATTTTTAAGGCTTCTTGATAGATTTTTTTCTTCGGCTGCTCATTTTCCTACAGTCAAATGAATTTGGCTGTGTTAATTTATTTTTGATTTTAAATACTCTCAATCTAAATAGAGATGCTTTTTTTTGTAGTCATAATTGAGTTCTTTTCTATCCTTATTGATATGATGATTTTGCTGACAAAATATTTGTCAAATCTTGGGACCAGGTAATATTTATTTTTCTTATATAATATGATGGATGATTTCCAGACTGACCAAACATTTCGAGTTGGTAAACGTTTCGCGAGTGTTAGAAATGTTGTAGTTCTTATTTAAATAACGAAATGGAGTGCATGTGGATCTGGTAGAGAAACATCAATAGCTTGTCTTAAAACATGCTTCAAACGCTAAAGCTAGAGTTGAATTAGATTTGAAAAGGGAAAAAAGTCATAACGAATAAACAGATAGATGGCATCAATAATATAAGTGCTAAACTGTGGAAAAATTTAACCCGGCCCACAGTGTAAATGTTTACGTATATTTGATAGAGCTTTGTAATAACAAGTTAGAACTAGATGCCGAGCAAATATCCTAGAATAATATGTGTCCGTTAATGTTATCATAGTTTACCTGTTTGCAAAGCGAATAATAAATCTATTACTCACAAAGAGATGCAAATTTTCAGAAGGACCCGTTCTGAACTGGGAGAGGGTCTGCGATAACAGCTTCTAAAATAACTAGTATTGCTTATTTTGGCAGGTTGAAGACGTCCCCTGTAATCACCAGAATTTTGTAATAATTATTGACTGAATAAATGTACTATTAAATAGCTAAATATAATTAAATAATTGTAATAAAATGAAGCGAAGTATTAGTCAGTAAAGTTGGGGAAAATTAGCCTTCCTGATACATTGGCTATCAAAGTAGAAGTAATTTTCATTAAATATGTATAATAAAAAAAATACTGGAAAGTGTACGATTTTCAATGTAAAGTGTAACCAGCCTTATGCGTAGGGTGCCAATTATGTAACACTATTTGCTAATTGTTTAATAAGCGGTCCCTATGCCAGGTTTACTCAGGTGGTTCAATAATAATTAAAGGCGTGGGTCTATGTCCTATCAGTTAAGTGAAGGCGCCACTACATTTTTAACTAGGAATATATCAATGATTTTTACACATTGAGATCAGGGCAGTAAAATTTAGAAACATACCATAATTCAGATACTCGCACGAAAGCATTATCGAGATATTCACTATTTAGGGTAATACTATATTGATGATAAGGAAAGTCAAAATTAAATAATCGACAAAGAGAACATATTATTTAAAGCCATCCAATGCTAATTTCTATAACTCAATTACAGAAAACTACACGACATTCTTCAATCAACGCCTACAGTCAGGTAAAGGCGCATTCGATGAATCTATATAGTAAAGCAAATCAGTAAACGAAAAAGAGAAAATAACAATAATATAAACGAAATAAACAGAAATCGACCTACAATCATTTAATGGTAATTCATTAATCAAAATGATATATAACTATAATAGAAACGATATACGAAAGGTCGATAATAAGAAACAAAGGAGATTTTACTTGTATCTAGTAGATTTACAGATGCTAGCGGTTCCGAAGGTACCTCTCCACCATGTGGTCGTATCACCTTGACAAAAGGCCTCGATACGGCTAAATGACACCAGGAACTCGCTAGGTTGACATAGAAAGGCCGCTCACAGAAGGTCTCCCTTTTTATATAGACACACTAACATGTAACAAACCTTTTTTCCATAGGTAGGTAGTCGTTGAACATCTTTATCGGTATCAAACGATATAGCCGATAATTAGAAATTACACCTGACAGTATGTTTGCCGATTAACTTCACTACAAAGGCAGATGGTAATTAGACCCGATGATCAAACATAACAACGATAATTTTAGATACCAAATTGGTCTCTTTTCTCTGTCTGAACGCTTTGAGCGTCCAGACGAGAAGGGCTGCCAATGCCCCCAAAAATTATATATCCCCAAGTTGTATTTATTAATCAAATAACGATAAAAAATAAATTGAGAGAATAAATGATAGTAATCGAATAAGTCATTTAACGGTAAATTCGACAAAAATAAGATAGGTAATTATAATGCCTACTTGTATGTCTTTTTCATCTGAGTACACGGAATTGGAATTTCCAGCAGTGGTTGGTGGCTATTTCCCAATCTACAAAGCTACTTGGCTGGCACCAAATAAAGATTCTACTGCTTTCTGTGAAGCCGCATGTCACACCATGCGGCAGCATCACTTCGACAAAAAGGTCTCAAAACGAGCAGGAAAGGAAATTGAAAATCTCTCTAGGCCAGGGGAAGACGAGGCGGAGGATGAAGGTTCAGCCTCGAAGAAGCACCTTTTTAAATGTGTAACCTCACTTTATATAAAGTACATTTACTAGACGATATTGCCGATAATACGACAGAATATTAATGGCTCTGTGCTTGCCAATCTATCTCACGATAAATTAATACGAATTGTATCTGATGGTCAAAAATTACAACGATAAAATCACCACTTTAAAACTTGTCTTTTTCTCCTCTTACGCGTTCATCGCACGGAAGGCAGAAGACCTGGTCAATTGCCAAAAGATATCTTAGACATCGTCAAGAGAACGTTCGAAAAGGAGGTGCGACTACGAGCACTTCGGAACTGTATTCGTCGATACCGGTTGGGTGCCTTCCAATATTCCAAAGTATGAAATAGTCAATGTTTAAAATTTTAAGATATAAATTCTAAGTTCAGAATAGGTATGTTAGGTTCTCATGTAAGGTAAAGATAATATTAACCACATAAACCTACCAGTGAAAGGGAAGAAACTGTATTCCAGGGTTTTGTAGCAATTAAAATGCTACAAATTCTCTAAAAGAAATACCGCGATTGTAGATAACCTATTGGGATCTGTCGGATAAATAAGATGCGATAAGGGCTTGACTGCTATGACTAAGTTTGTAATAGCTCAGTTTAGCCACAAGTATGTCATATGATATGTAGTTAAAATCTTTTTTAAAACATAAAATGAAGCATGAGTGTCCCATGCCATCTAGGACACTTCTTGTGAGACTTGCTACAGCCAGGGTAGTAGATTTACTGCTTCCAAATATGAAGTGACATTCAGAGAACCAGTTATTATACTCAACATAACTATTAATTTGACACTGAAAGATTAATTCATAAAGCATTGGCAATAATTTGTGGTATCATCGCCTAAAACATTATTTTCAAAAATAGGAACCGCTCTTCGTATCATCAGGATAAAACGAAATTTATGTTTCAAAATACATTGGTTTAATAATTTGAGTCGTGAATGTACATGTACAATAAGATTTTTATGTTTTTACTATTTGTGGTGTTAATACCGTCACTGACTTTACTTTTACTATTCTTCGAAGTATAAAGCACAACTGTCAAACCAATCTATAAGGATCACTAGGGATCACGAAATCTTCCCCACGTTCTATTTTATAGTCCCCTATGCCATCATAAAGTGACCTCACTTTATTCATTTCACTTTTTATATAACAGACCTGCCTACAGCGTTATACAACTTTGGATGGGTCTGTATACAGATTTATACAGACCTGTCTAATAACACTGTATACAGATCTATCTAAGGCTGTATAAGGTTTTATACAGGTGTGTCTACATAAAGTGAAATTGATAAATTGGGGCCATCTGCTGTTGAATTAGGGGGACTACAAAGTGGAGTATGTGATCCCGAAAGTATGTCAGCCGTAAAGATTGGTCTGGCTGATTAGCCTTACATTTACTTTTTATGATATCACCGCAAAATCAAACGGTATTATATTTGAGTCTTCCATCAAATAGTCGTTAAAACTTTTTCTAGAGTCCAGGATGGTCCTGTATAACAGTTTCAAAAAACTAGTTCAGAATTTCAGCGTTCAGAAAATCAGATGACCGATCTGAAGTAAATAAGTTTTTGTCAATGAATTTCACTGCGATACTTGTTGAATGCTCTTTTGGCATTTAATTTGTCAAGGATACTTTCTATGTGTTTTTGTCTTTGAATTTCATTACGGTACTTTTTTATGCTTCTTGCCATTAGATCTCATCTGCAAATAATACTTTCTATTTATTTGAGTATAGGCATGTATTTCCCCGAGATCGCCATTTAACCAAATTATAGAAAAGTCTTAACTTTACTTAACTTACTTAGATTATTGCTAATCATACTAATTTGGCTGCTTACATTTATTCTAAACTATCCTATTTTAATCCACATTATTATATAGCGAGAATTCTAATGTACGCAGTCAGATGACATCAGCCATTAATTTATTATTAATATTATTAATAATAGGTATATTAACAAAGCGGTTAAAATTATATTAAAATAAAATTATTTTAATTTACTTTGTTTTTATTTTAATGTGCGGCTGTGGAGAAAATTATCAGCGGCCGGCAGTAGTCAGCGGTAAAGTAGCAAAATTAGCTAATTCAGCTATAAACATCGTGGATTATGATTTCTAATCGATATTGTATAGCACTAATTTTTAAATACAATCAATCCAATGACAATGGAGTCGATTTAATAATTTTATATTATTAACAATGCAAAATGGAAAGTGTTAAGTAATTTGTAGCCTCCAAGCATTATGATGTATTCGTTTATTTTAAGTGCCATAAATATGTCCTCGAAGTGTATTTCAACGAGACAATTCTCCACCGCCCAAAGAATCCCAATAGGACAGTTCTACTTTACTCTGGAATCTGCTATGGGATGTCTTTATATTTCCCTTTTATTGCATCATAAATTTTGCTTAACACATTGTCCTGGCCGGCCCAATTGCCGCCAAGTGGCCAGTGGCCTCCGGTGACCATCTAAATGTTATTGTGTTTATATCAGTTATGGGGATTGTTTTTTGCCATATCATTTTTACTCCCGCTATATATCCATATACAAGACGTTAATTCTCTCATCGGTAGTAGGTAGTTTATGAGTATGCTCCTTTCATGGTTATATAAGGCAATTACTATGATCGGCAAATGGACCTCGCTCGTGTTCAAAGTAGATTCATGTTGAGAAAGAAATATCCCTCCGTTTTTCAGTTACACTACAATAATGAAAGTATCTAATTTTTAATTTATTTTTGGTAGAGGACGGTGGCAGAGTCGTGTAGTATTTTTAAGTTCTTCAGTTTCTTTAAGGTTAATAAAATAGGCTACTATTGTTTTGCATAATTGGACTGAGACTGAAGTAGTTTTGATTATAAACTGTTGGCGTGATAGGTAATAGGGTCAACCAAATTATATACACTTCTATTGTGTTTTATCTAAAGTATAAAGTGTATTCCAAAATATTAGAAACCAACAAAAAAATGTTGGGCCCGTATATATAAACCCGCATTACTTTGCAATTTCAGATAAAATTTTAAATATTACGTTTGAAATGAACCTAAATAGCCAGTTTTATTGTGTCTTTAGTCATAGTTCATGTGGTTATTTCGTGTTTTATTTGCTACCGTATATAATAATAATTATTTAGAAATGTGGCGACCTTGGAGCTCCAGTGAGATTTGTGAAAGTGAAACAAATGGAAAAGTGCATCTATCACCAGGTGATAAAGAAATGATTAAGAACGTGCTTCTAACCTTAACGAAGCGCAGTAAATTGTGCCTTAAAAAATATGTAGATGAAATAACTTTACTTACAAGGAAACTTTTTACGCAAAAGCCCATTTTGGAACTCAAAAAAGGAGTGAGAGTTGTCAGAAAGTTAAACTGTGGTGACGAAGATATTATACGACGAAAAATTTACAAAATGTGTGAATACTAATATGTTCTAGCTTTAGACAATTTAATGAAAATACTTGAAAGAGATGAAACCGAAATTAATTGCTCAAGAAGGACTGTGTGGAAATACATCCAAGGAATGGGATTTAAATTCAAAAAGATGAATAAAAGGCAAATTTTAATGATATCCAGGCATCTTCAAGAATGACGGGGAAAATATTTGAGAGAAATCAGTGGCTACAGAACACAACAAAGACCAATAATTTAACGTGATTTGATACCCATTACACCCCAACCAGTGGATGGGACGATTCTAGCGGTAAGTGTGTGACACTAGCGCCGTCAAACCGCGATAAAAAAATAACAATTTTACAAGCTGGATCTGAAAACGGGTTTGTGCCGAATGCTTTGGCTCTCATCCAAAAACATTAGAGACTTTTGTATTGACTATTATGATGACACAACAGCGGAGCTATTTGAATATTCAATTCCGCCGAGTCGCGAGTTATCATAATATACAATTAAACAACGCACCTAATTCAAACGATCCAAAAGTCAAAATTCAAGACTATATGTACGATAATTATAAGTATATATTTTTATGAAAACTATACAAAAAAAATTCTTGGTAGTGCTTGAAATTGTGTCTATTAAAAAACAATATTATTGCGATGAACTTGCGGAAAGAATGAGTTAGACAGTATTGCGGTTACCACTGTATATTCAATCCAACCTTTCTTATACAAATCCGTGTCCAACAATATGCCTACCAGATGGGAAAGTTCACAGAGATGGCTCCGTAGCCGAGTTGTACTCGATGCGGGTGTGAATACATGCCAGAGGCCTTCACAGGGAAGGACATTTACATCTACTCGGGGAGCGGAGCTGGTATGTAGTAGGGCTCGGAATTGTATTCGAATAATTCGAGTATTCGACTATTCTAAATTCGAATTTTTTGCTAGATAAAAGATTCGACTATTCGAATATTCGAATATTTGATTAATCGGTTATTCGAATATTTGACTGTTAGAATATTCGACTATTTATCTATTCGAATACTCGACTATTAATCAAATGTTTGAATGTGAAACTATTTATTGCAGAAAAAAAAGATATAAGGTTTTTTGTTCGTAATTTAAATTTACTCCCCCTTAAATTTGTTGTTTTAAAAAATTAATTTTCATAATTATTTTGATTATTAAAGTCATGTTTTCGCAGCTTTTGGGCACTCTGTATAAAAATAATGCAAAATTCACTACGTAGAACGTATTTTACTATTTTTGCGGGAAGCAGAAACTTTTATCAAGAATGACTTTTTGTGGAAACACGACATTTTTAATACATTTGAAGGGTACAGGGGAAAAACGATCTAAGTGCCATTTCCATAGGAAA
>MU181966.1:341686-372220 GCA_016904865.1 Pissodes strobi
CTAATGGTATTAGAGCTTTCGACAGCTTTATCGATTTATTCGTTCTAAATGAGAGGCTAGTAGAAGATAGGCTACATGAACTAGGTGAATGAGTCAAAATCATTCAAATTATAATACATAGCTTAAAACCTGTTAATTTCTTTGGTGTGTGATATACTAAGCTAAACATAAACAGATACAGATTATTATGTTGTATGGAGAAATTTATATATTTCTGTCATGTTTGACGCTCAAATTTATTTGTGTGGTGAGAGTGATTGCTGCTTTATAATATATAAATTGCTGTCCCTCAATATAAGATGGAAAAAATGAGGTATTAATTTAATATATGAACGGAAGCGATTGACGCTCAAATAAAATAATAATTCAAAAATTATTATCAGGTCAGTTTTATCTAATGGATGTCATGCTGCTTGTATTGATTTAATAGACGTATCACTTTAGATTTCTTATAGGTACCTGTTTGGATTTGTAATAATAATTATATTTCATCTATATTGTTTTGCATTTTATTTTATATGGATACTATGCCAGTCAGAATTCTCACATGTATATATAATAAATATATGATTGACTGATATCTTATGGTATTTGTTTCTTAACATAATACGACCTAAACCACGCTATCCCAAAGCACTGCTAAATATTTCTGCCATATAGAATAATGCAAAACTCTGGAACGATTACAAATAAATAGATGGATTTAGCTGACAAATCTATGTTCTTATTAAGATTACTACATTACATATAGGTAGTTTAAAAAATAACTGTCCTCCGATATATGACGATATTATGGTTAAAATAATACAAAAAATGCATATTTACTTGCTTGTTCTTTTAGAACACATAATTAATATTTTTAAACTGGATCTAAATATTCTAAATTCTCTGTAATTATGCCCACCTTAAAATCATGCATTATCATTTACTATCAGTGAACCAGTTCGGATTTACTGAGATCCCTTTGTAAACACTTTCTGGTATTTAAAGGAGGTGCAGAATAGTCTTAATTACGATAAGAAGTGTTTGGCCGCGTTTTTGGACTCGTCGGTGGCCTTTGATAAGCTTTATCGCATTCATATATATAAATACATTACTTAATTTGATCATAAAAGTGGCCCATAATCCACCAGTAAGTTTATATAAGGCACTAAAAATTTTACTTCACTAAGGTTTATTGAATTTATATGCAGTGTTCTTTCTTTTTACTGTTATATTTCGATTTCGTCTCACACTAAACCTCTGGGTGCTCTTAAGCATAATGGATTCGGAGACACTGTGTTAACGGTGTTTGAAACTATCTTTTAAATAGGCAACAACTGGTTAAAATTAGAGAAACACGGGGTGATTCTTGTACTATACAAAATACTGTTCGGTTTTGGGTCAGATGTTATTTGACTCCTACGTAAAGCCAATGAATAAATTTAACTTAAACGGTAGTTCAGCTTAGACTGAAACAAAAGAAAACGCAATGAATAGCATTACATTCGTTTAAAAACGGTCCGACATACGTAAGTAATTAAAACTTATTTATCGTTTTCTAAAACTGAAGTGAACCATTAAATGGAAATAGAAAATTTAACGGAAAAAAATATGAAGCAGGAATACTAAATATATGAGAAAGAATTATAATCAATCGATTTTTAAAATAGGATTAACGTGTTGCTTATCAAAAAAAAAATAAATTAATGCTCAAGTTAGTACTGTATAAAGACGTTTTCTAAATGTTAATATGTTGATTTCGCTGTATCAAAGTTTAGTTGAATCGATTTCACGATTTTGATCATACAAAGTGGCCCATAATCCATCAGTAAGTTTATATAAGGCACTAAAAACTTTACTTCACTCAGGTTTATTGAATTTATATGCAGTGTTCTTTCTTTTTACTGTTTTATTTCGTTTTCATCTCTTCCTTTTTATACACTCCTTGATGAATAATTCTAAATTTACTTGCTATTATTAATATATTAATATCTAATGTTAACACGCAAGACGACTTTACTCCCTTTTCACATTTGCTGTAGGCGGCTCCATAGTCTATCTAGCTTAAAGCGCACTAATACGCAAACAAACTGCCTATTTTCTATTTTTACAACAAAATATAGACATATTGGCTTATTGACAAAACATTACAAAAGCTTCGCTTGTTTTTGGGCGAGTTTACGATTAATTTTGTAAAAATATTGAGCCTCAGAAAAAATAACTTAATCGCAGCAAATCTTGTTTATCCAGTTTCAAGCCATAATATTTTTATCTACGCCCGTGCGGTAATGTATACATTACAACACGCTTTTGCGTGCGGTAAGTACCACATTACCGCACGCTGTGCGGTAATAAAACATTACCGCACGCATTGCTGTAATACAACATTACCGCACGCATTGCTGTAATACAAAGGAATAGGTACTATTACTAGTATAAACGTCATTCGAAGCAAGATATATTCTTCACATTTCACATTTATTTTAATAAAATAGAGAAATATTACTCATTAACAGTAGACATATTTTCTATTTTAATAAAAGGAATCTCGCCCAAGTGAGCAGCCTGCTGTCGATTCCTGGATCATATTATCCATTCTAGTATTTTTTTTTTGCAATCGCAATTTTATTTCCGATCGATTCCTCGACATACCCTTCTGCTACGGTGGATGATTTCCATCCACCGTGACGTTTTAAGGTCACGAGGTCCCCACCTGCATCTGCTAGAAGAGTTGCCGAGGACCTCCTGTAGCAATGATCTGTATATGATTCAGGATTTGGCAATTTTAGGAATGATGCTATTTGACTGGGCACTTTTCCGTTAGTATTGATCCCAACAACTTGTGAGGTGCACTTGCCTTTTTTATAATATAGAAATAGCCTATTGCCACCAGAGGGGGCCTCAGCTTCAGGTATTTCTTTAAATATTCCTGGTCTCGACCATAAAGCACGAATTTCCTGAAAGTGTGTGTTTTGGAATCCGGAATACTTATAACAATAATCTCGCCATGCTCTTCGATGTCATTCACAGTCATTTTGGTCAGTTCCTCTCTGCGACATGCTACGGCAATTCCAATGACGAGAACAACCTATATTATAATAAAACATAACATTAATAAAAGTATTTTGAATGTAAAAACTTCAAAATTCCTACCTTTAGCAGTAAAAATTCATAATCTGATGTTTCAGCAAGGAACTTATCGATTTCTTCTTTTCTAAATATGCTGGATTTCTTGGCCTTGTATCCAACGGATTTCTTTTTAAGAAACGCTAATAACCTCGGGAATTTGTCAATCATTATATTTCTCTTCACAGACAAAGTCGATTTCAACATAGAGTAATAACACCATAATGAAGACGATTTTTTATCCTTGAAATTATCCACAAAATATGCAATTAGAACATCCTCGTCAATGTCTTTAACTTTTTTTGCGGAACACCATTTTGTAAACATTTCATACTCTTTTTTTTGTTGCTTCCTTTACCAGCTTTTTGATTTCACTGTCCGAATCGGAATCTATTTTTTTGGAGAATATTCTTGCTTCGACTAACGTTTACTGTTTACTATGTGTCACATTTATTATAAAAACCCTATAACAACAGTAGGTAACAATTTACGTGAATTTGACAATTTATGGTGGCTTCATTGAATTCGATGATCAAATACCTGTTTTTTTTTCTAATTTTAAATCTCATGACTGATGTGATGACCCTATGCACGGGGCGTAGATAAAGTATTGTATATAATACGTGTGGTAAGTTATTACCGCCCTCGAGTGATTGCAAACCTCGCCTCACCGGCTCGGTTAGCAATTTTCACTCGCGTGCGGTAATAACATACTTACCACACTTATTATATAATATACTATTAATCTGCTGCTAAAGGATATTAATACAGAAACGCCGAGAGATATTGATATTATTTTACTAACGTGACATTATAACGCGAAAAATGCCACACTCTGAATTTTTACACTACTTAATTGACCTCCATATACATTGGATCCAATGTATATGAAATTTTCTCTTATTTTGGGAAAACATATCCCCTATTATAATCTAGGCAAAATAATGTTTCGAGGTTTGAAAATCGCATTCAAAAAAAGTATATTTTAAAAAAGTTACGGCAAACTAGAAATGGGGGTACTTTTTTTGACTGATTTAGTAAAAATTACAGTTATTATCAACTTTGCTTTTTTATTGTTTTCTGCACTGAAAATTCCGGCTAAATTATTGGCTGTTGAAGGGCATCCTTTTTAGTTTCCTATTTAGTTGACCATGGTTCGGTTATTTAAATGCCAATTCCACAAGCACAGCGAGTATTCAAATAAACAAATGTGAATACTGTACCAGTGAACATGATGTACTTGACTGTTCATTATCTCGGAACGCCGGTTAAGAACTATGTAAACGCTAATGGAAGATTGAAACTTAATTACCATACTGATCATGCTATAAACGATCTAGCTTGTCCATCCTATCAGTACTTGACAAAGGTGTTGCAAAGCAAGATTAACTATGCAAATACCTAGATAGCCCACATTCGGGAGAAAGTTAGGGGGCTCTAATTGTTCTGAAACTGCTTCATACTGATATCAAGGAGGATGGTATTGACTGTGATATGTTAATTAACAATCTTGATCTAAAAAATAAACCCTTGAATGTTCTGCACATTAACGTAAGTAACATTCCTGAAAAAAATATGTTTTTTTTGCAGACGTACGATCTTACTTGATTCCTACTTAGCATGTTCTATAACAAAGCTTATTTAACTAAAAATCTTATTTAAATTGTAATGTAAAAAAAAATTAAATTGATATTTTCTGGTGTGACCTTAAGTTGAATTAATTTAGATATTACCATCATATATTTTAGTATCTCGTGTATTTATAGGACCCCTGCAACTAATATGCCTTGCTTTCTCAATATATTGAAAGTTTTTCTGATCAAATATATATCCAAAATATGAAAATAAACTCATGCAGTTTTTAGACACACGCTGTCATGCAAAATTATCGGTAATTTTGTTGCACTTGTGCAATTACTTCCGACCATTGTCACAAATATTTAGCTGTTTTTTGGACCTTGCGCAATGCGGTGCCTCATGAGTCTCTCTTGGGGATTTTGTATTCTTATCGAGCAAGGGTAATTTTGATGGATGCTTTTGCAATTATTTGGAGAGCGGAACATAGGTTAGCAAGGTGGGAGACACTCTTAGCGATTCACTAAAATTAACCTTTAAAGCCGACTTTTTTTTCTGTTCATTTTCTTTTTGATTTTTTTCAAGTAAATAGGTCCTAGTAAAACAGGTTTTTTTCAAAAATTTTATTACAGGCACAAAAGTGTTTCATATTTGTAACGCTGGGCTTTCGCACTACCTAGTTCTAAGATAAATCCTTAACAACAAATTATTTGTTATGAAAGCCTACATGCCAGACACAGAGCAACATCACATTTCCATCGCGCACCTTCTTCTCTTATTGTTCAGTATGTAAACAAGTAGATGGTCATTTCGATCGGATCTAATTTCATCACTTATTCTACTTGCTTGTTTACTACCTAAAGAGAACGAAGGCCTTCCAGCCCCTTTTGAGGCAGTACCATATTTTTTCAGGTAAGTATTTACAATTTCGCATGTAAATTTAACTTGAATGACGGGGTGTCCTGATTTCTTATATAAAATTCAGGCATTTTGAATTGAAACGTCTATGTAAATAAATTCCACCACCATTATTTTAAACGTATGGCTATACGATACCTTCCTATGTTTTCGTCCATCAAATCGATCCCTCCCATTTATGAGTTATACTTCCCGATGAGGTTGGGTCATGGAACTGATATATATTTTTCTTTTTGTAAATACCTTTTAACTTGAGAGGCTGATTCCACATCATAGCATGTTAATGCCACTGTAACAGTATTATTGTCTGCCCATGGAATAAAATTCCAGTAGTTCTGTCAAGTACGGGATAGCACTCTCCACGTGTCGATTTTTTTTTCTGAAGAGTTGGCTTGGAGGGAAGCGACATTTCTTTTGGGATCCGATTTTCCCTTACGGTTCCTATACATACACCAGTATCCTCCGTCTCTTAAATCTTTTAGTAGGTATATACTTGTAAATAAGTTATCAACATACATATATTTTATATGTAAATGATTCTTTCCTTCGGACATTTCTTTTATGATCATTTTTAGAGGTGCTGAGCCCTTGCCATATAATATCACGTCATATGCATTTGACCTAGGATTCTTTCCCTGATATAAATCAAATTTTATCAAGCAGCGATCTTTTTGATTCAAACACCACATTGTGAAACCGAACCGAATGGGTTTCCTACGGGTAAATTTTTGTACAAGATTATTTGCCGTAGTATTTTACCATGGATTTCCTATAACACATGTCAGTTCATCAATAGCGGGCCATACACACAGAGGTTGATCTGCCGATTTGGAACGGCGCAGATCAAACTTGCATATTTATCTTTTACTAAGTGGGGATTGCTCGCGCCAGATTTAACCGGAGCAGACTTGTTTGTCAGTTTACGCCGTACCAGTGATATCCGTCGTCGATCATTAACAGACAGTTTTCGTGACTAGACTCTAGCGCTAGCGGGGGACCGGGACCACCCACCCACTCACCCATACCACAGCATACGTTCGTGTGAATGCAGTGGAATGTATTCGCGGAAACACATGCAAGCTGCTGTATATCCACTATAATACGGCTTTTGTTAAACATATTCTGGTTTTTAGTTAGATAATGCAAAATATATCGTAGAAAGTGCTGACAGTGTACGGGCACGTATTATTTCACTTTTCGCAAGGGGCTCAAGAAAAGGAAACTAACCAAGTGTTAACCAAAACTAACCCAAGACATACCCAAAATCAAGAAAAAAACTGTTTAGAAATATAACCTTAAAAAAATTAAAAAAAAGCAACGGGGTTTGAACCCGGGCCGCCGAAGTGAGACCTAACCACCTAGACCTCTCGACCACGAGGGCTCTTGCGGCAAACCGATTGCATCACGAAGACATGGAAGTCAAGTCAAACGTATGGGTGGATGGGTGTATGGGCGGGACAGTGGTCCTCCGCTAGCGCTAGAGTTTAATGTTTTCGTGCATATAGGTTTTAAAAGTTTTAAGTGTGATAACGTGGTCAACATGTCTTCTGAAGGTGTTGTTTTGTCAAAGAATTTTCTCTTTTCTCATTGGAGTATCTTGTTTTGTAAGAGCCTCTCCTACTAAATTTAACAAAAGCTCATACGTATTGGTATCCATTCTCAAATAAGTTTTAAAATCTCCCTTAACTCTTTTAATTATGGCTCATTTTTTTTTCTTAAACAAATAACTTTTAACCCACTTGGAACGACTTTTTCTTACACTACTTTCTATTATTTGCATATTAATAATCATTCCACAACACAGAGCCAGTTTTTTAGCAAGAAACATTTTCGAGACTACACTTGTTAACAACGCTTAAAAAAACCATGTGTGTAAAACTTTCGCGAAATCAAAATTCCACAGTTTCGGTTTAAGCCGCAGATAAATCTTCGGTTTTCGCCCACTAACGCGCGGTTTTGTATGCAACAGAGCGACAGGAAAGATCAAAAGTATTTGTGTTAGTGGACATAGCAATTTTTAAGCCGTGACGCAAGAAACTGACAGATTCATCTGCGCCGTTCCAAACCTCTGTGTGTATGGCCCGCTAATGGATATTTTGGGATCCTGATTGTTTTTAAAAGAGGCGTAATTGGTTGACTCTCATAACAAATGTTCAAAGATGTCATTGCTCCAACACAGTTCAAACATTTGAAGCGGTGAAATATTACTAAATTTTGAATAATCTGGGGCTGGTTTTCAAAATTACCTGTGATCCATTTGTTATCAAGCTTTTCTTTCTGGATATATTTTTCAGGAGCTGAAGTTGGTGTTGGCGATGAGGCATCGGAATGCTGCATACCATCAATCCTTGCATTAGCCCTCAACTTTTTCTCAGCACCTGCGAGAAGCTATTGGATCTTCATCTCCAGATTCTTCATCTGTCAGAGCGTTTACGGCTGGCGACTCGGTGTATAAGTCATCGGCGTACTCAATATCCAAAGCTTCTTGTAAAACAGAATAATTGTATGTAGAATTTTTTTCTTTGAATACGCATGCGCACTAACATAAACTTAATATAAATAATGCCAGTAATAATTAATCATCCACTACAAACAAATAAGCAGTCGTCATACATAAGAATTCCTTTATACAAGCACATACAAAAAAGTAGGGAATGAAAAGTCCTAGCGTTTCGATTTTCAAGTTCGCCATTTTAAGATCAAACAACGGTTATTGCATTTTCGATTTAAAGGACATAAACACAATCATTCCAGATCACACTTCAAATATAATATGTGAAATTACTCTAATTTGAAATGCTTTATTTATACTTACTTGAAATTGGGTTCCATTTTTTATTCACTTTCCTTTAATATAAATTTTTTCGGTTTCTGTCACTATCCAAAAGGAGAGGTTATCAACAAATGTCATTTAGAGCGCTTAAAACGTGTTCTAGGTTGACGTAAGTATTGCCATCTATCCGCTAAATCAAAAATTCAATAAACAGTTAGCTGCTTTCCTAAACGCTGCGCTGTTTGCTTTACATATATCCTAACACAGGCTTTCAAGGGTTAAAATAGGAATACCGTAAGGCACCATAAATGGTCCAATATCTTTTATTTAATTCTTCATAATTTCTTTAACTAATATAAACACAGAAAATGGGAATGTAAGTTCATATTATGCTGATGACACTGGCAGTCGGTCAAACAATCTACTGTTAAGTAACATCTGGTGTCAGTAATAGATGAAGCTAATAACATTTTTATCCGTTACCAAATACGATAAGAGGTCACTTTGGATCGTTCTAGTGTCGAAAAAGTCGCGATAATTGAAAATACTGAGGCAATAGTTTGATAAAGAATTTCTGGGAAAAACTCTCTGCGTCTTTGCTTCAAAAATGTTGGGAAAATGGACTGTTTAATTAAGAAAAATTAAAAACATCGATTTCTAAGGCGAAACAAAATGAAAGTTTCTATTTTCTTTTTCTCGAAAAGTAATTTTTTTTTTTTAGAAAAGTCGATTACTTGGGAAGAATCTACGTCGAATTTTTTTTTAAAAGACTCTTTGGAAATGATGATGCCTTTTATACAGGATTAGCTCAAAACTGGACAGTTTTGACACGACACCACTTAATATTTTATTATTGGAAAATCGAATTTTCAACCAAACTTTCGTACATTAAAGACAGTTTAAAAAACCTAATTTAAGCGCAAAACCACTTTCAAGAAATTTTTCTTACGAGGTCGGTAAAAACGAGAAAATGGAGATTAAATTGAAACATGCAGAAAATCGCAAAGAAAATCAATATTTCGGCTATTTTACGAGTCTGAATAGATGATACATTTACTTTTGATGCATTATGGGAAATTTGAAGGAATAAGTACGTCTTCCAATATTTTCATGATGTTTAGGTTTTAAAAAAAAAATGGATCAGGTTGCGTGTAGTTTTTGTGTAGTACGTAATCTTACTTACTGGAAATCTCATTTAAAACGATTTGAAGATGAAAAATCGGCCATGTTCCGAGCATTTGGACATTTTTCAAGCGATAAGTATCGTTTTCTGTCGATTTTATGAAGGGATACAAGGTAAAATTTTACTCCTACTCATAATATAAAATTTGTGAGTTCCCATGTTTCAACAATGATATGACATGTATAAGACGTTACAATTCAAGCCTTTTACACGGGCGTACACAATCGTTTACCGCTTCCCCACCCAGCAGCTGCACGTAGAGAATCAAATAACTTGGAATTACAGTTCACAAGCATCATTGATGGGATAGACAGGTTTGGGGTTTGTCAAAGTGTATTCGAAAGCCAATTAATAATATTTTTTATTATAAGATATGCATTAAACAGGACGCTTCTAATTAAGAATTAATCAATATTTAATTTTAAGAATCATATACAAAAATAAACGCTTTCACATATCTCTACTATATTCTAGTGAAATTCTCGAGTATTGACCATTTTTTGCTCTGATAACATGTTACAGATCTTTAAAACTTAAAGTACCTGTCAGTAATGAATACTTATTGCTTATACAACTCTAGGAAATTGTATTATTGGTGCTCATTTATAATACTCCAGTTTCCGTATATTGCGCATATAGGTTTTTAGTTATCTAGGTTCGTTTATACAAAATTCTTGAATTTCTAGAAAGTTGCATTTTTTGCAAGCGCGGACATTTAATTTGTCTGAGCACATTTACAAGAGCACTAGAATAGTTGGAACTTCTGTATATGCGAAATTTGTACAATTTACTAAAATGCATTTACATTTACATATTGTAGAGCAAGTTTCAGATGTAATTTTAAAATTTTAAATTCTTCATAGCTTTTACTATTTAACAAGCTATCGAGATAGCGATACAGGCAGTTCAAATTTGAGGCCTTCAAATAAAAATTATGGATAGCAGTTGTTTGAAATATAGTCCTTATTAATGACAGTAAATAATAGATCATTATCCTTTATATGGAAAATTTATGTAGTTTGGTCTGATTCAGTATGTAATAAACATCACTACTATAAGGCCATAAAACACACGTCCATATGTCATAATGTCCGAAATAGCTTACATGACTGATGTGACTCTAGGTTTGGTCGTGATTGCCGTCAAATGCCCCCGGAAGTCGTAATTCCTAGTTATTTTCCTGTTTCCGAATGAGGGCCTTTCAACAGATATTGATGGTTGGTTATACCTGAATGCGAAGAGTTTTACTGGATGATACTCTGCAGTAAACGTAACTTGAAATTTGTTTAAATTAAATAAATTTATCATTAAAATATTTTTATGATTCAATTAGGTAAACAACATATTTTGTGAAATTCGTTTGATATTCCTGGAAAACGGCATCAAACACCTATTATGTAGCTATACATAGTATTAGCTTTGAATTTTTTTCCAATGCGTATATTTTGATGCAGACAAAACAAAGTATTAATATTGTTGTCTTGAATTCTAGGCCAATACCAACTAAGCTATCAATAATTTTGATTAGTTTGACCAGTCTTCAATATTCTGGTCATCACAATAGAACATAAAATAGTACTTTTATGCAGCTACAAGTTAATGTCGATTATATGTATAATTATAGACATTTATATAATACATATTGCAATAATAATGGTATGTTAGATGCCTAAATTTTTTTATTTATTTTCTCAGTTGTAAACCTCGGTCCTCGATGTGGCCCAAGGACATCCACTGTTTTTCTTGCTTTCATACAATAAGACCATATTAAATCTTGTTCAGGGGATTGTGGTCTATTAGCTTCTGCGCTGCGACCTTTTCAGATTTATTATGTCTGACAAAATAACATTTAGAGATATTTATTCAATCCCATCTTCACCATGATACGTCATAGGTTAATTTTTAGGTCTTCCGGAAGATTGGCTTTTTATCCTCCCTTAGTCTTACCAAGCTTTCAAGGCAGCAAAGTAACTGTACTGCCATTTTCTCCTCTTCCTGACAGAACCTGCACAGCGATTCGTCTGCCAATCCAATCGTAATCATATGCTTGTTAAGCCTACAGTACCCTGCACAAAGTCTAACAACAGTATTTCTGTTTTGACTTAGCAGTTTTTCTGAGAATTATGTCGAAGGTTTTTTGACAAACTCTTTAGCCGGTCTCACTCCTCGTTGACATCCATAATTTGATGCTAGCTTTTGTATAGGTTTTGCTATACTGCAGAAGGGTTCCAGTTCATTGAAGGTAATTCTGATTCCTGCTCGGACTAATGAGTCAGCCTTTTCGTTGCCTTTGTACCCTGTATATGCTGATAGCCAGGCTAGTGTCAGTTTGTTTCGACTGCCCAGCTCTTTTAGGGTTTCTATGTAGTCCCAGACCAATTTTGAGTCATCTCAACCGCTTGACTATCAGAGCAGATTGCAAACGTAAACTCTTGTCTTGTCAACTCATTCGCACAATGATTTGTAACGACAACTTCCGCCTGGAATATCGTTGCATATTTGCCTAAGCTTGACTCCGTATACTCCGGCTCCTCAACCTTCATCGGTTTTTGATCCATCTGTGTAAACAACTATGTCTGCATCAATATGAGGTCCTTCCTTTCTTGATTCTATGTCCTTTTAACTTATTCTAAAAGTTTATCAAAACTAAATTTGGGAAGTATACATCTGCATTCCCATGATGAGATCACTTTCCTACTCTTGGTGTAGTCTTTTTCGTGCATTCTGATTATGAGTGCTTGTCCTCTGGACAGTCTGGACGCAACTGATCTAGCTTCGCCCTGAATATATATGTTTAATGTTGTTGTTGGCACCAATGGCACTCAAGCAGTGTCTTAGCCCACGAAACCACCGACCCATATACTATCATGGGCATAATGACATTGATATAAAAATATTTGGTCATTCTTTGTTGCATCCCTCATTTTTACACATATCCTTCTGGGCAGATTGAAGGCTATTGTGATTTTGGGTAGTTTTCAGTAAGTGTTGATTCCATGTTAGCCCATGGTCAAAGATAGCTCCTAAGTATTTTGCATCTTGTGCAAATGGCATCTCTCCCTCACTGAGTACTGTGGCCCGGAATCCTGAGACTTTCCAGAGTTCGTTTTAAGGTGAATTTTACAAGAGTTGTTTTATGGGGATTCATTGTCAGTCTCTCCTCCTTACACCACCTATCAGTAATGTTTAGAGCTAGTTGTGTAAGCTCCATGACCGTACCTGCGAATCTACGTTTTGCAATAATCGCAAGGTTGTCGAAGTATCCTAAGCTATAGAAACATTTGGATGTTAGCCTTACTCTAATTAATCCATTAGGATTACCCATAGTAAAGGCGACAGCACTTCTGCTTGTGGGCAAACCATTGCTTATAGATTCTGTAGATGCGTTATTAATGGCACTTTCTATCTCTACATATATATGGATATCTCTTTGTCTTCTAAGGACTTTGTGTGTAGACTGTTGAAGGCATCCATTTGATCGGTCTGTGGTCCGAAACTGAGGGTTCGTTTCACATATGCCAATTGGCTATATTATCATATATGAGGCTCACAGAAGTGCCATAAAGGGACCGCAATAGTTCCTTTTCGCAAAATGCACGCACATATTAGGTTACTTGGCTGTGATGTGTTATCCCAACCATAAAACCCTGGATGGGGGGCAACCCTAATAGTGTTGGAGGATGATGCCCTGCCCGAAATATTTTCCTGCACTACCTTCACCAATGATAATAGAGGACAAAATATGGTGGTAACCACGGATTGAATACACAACTCTGTACAGTATGGGGGTAAAACCCCGTCGCCAAGGCTTATGTATGGGTCTTTTCACAAACAAGGATCCACTGGAATAACTCAAAAAGCTGAACTTGTTCCCTTACTGTAACCTAGGAAGTATCAATTTTCGAGTTAAAGAACAAGACATGCCGGCAAAAACGAAATAGCTAGTAAGGAAGTCGAAACCGAAACAATTTCGGAGATCAATGAGGATGAAGTAGGCTTCTCCCAAAGTAAAAGTACTTGAAAAGGCAACACTTATAGAGGAAGTGAAAGCCTCAATAATTCGCAGAACTAAACGGTAAGATCAGTGTTCTGCAGTCGAACCTCTATCATGCCAAGACGTCCAGGGCTGCGGTATATAAGACCTTCGGCAAAGGTGGTTTAGACCTGACTCTCGTACACGAGCCCTGATTACATCGAGGAAGGGTATCAGGCCTAAAATCCAACCAAGGTAAAGCACTAAACATAGAAGATAACAATAAGTCTCGTATAGCCATTGCATATACTGATAGGGTTTTATGTACACTAATATCGGTGCTTGGCACAGGTGATATTTATTCGGGTCTCCTAACTACGTCGACAGTGGAAGGAAGATACAAGAAGCTGGTTAGTTAACTCCGCGTATTTTCCAAGGAAAGGTAAATATAATAATACTATAATTGGTTGAGATATAGAATGTGGAAATATTGACTATAAATTCCCGAAATATATTTATGTGGTTCAACTATTTACTTCGGCGAAATTAATATCATCTTCAACTCTGAAATTGTCTTTATCATTTAATGATAATACATGTAGTTTATATATAAAGAGGTTTTATTAGAAAGTTAGTATTTACTGATGCGTATCCATCATGATCATTCATTTGTATTTTCATTGGAAATAGATAGCGCAATTTATAACTCATCAAGTGTATTAAAGGAATTCTTAGTTTAAAGGATGTCTCCTAGAAAGCTACGTCATTCAGTTTAACAGGATATTCCTAGAAAAAACGAACCAAGAATATGTGTCGTATGTTCCTTTGTTTCCAAAATACACGTTATCGATACATTTGAGAGGAAAACAGATAGTGTCCTAACAAGTTCGGAAAGTGATAATTTCTTACATGCGTAATTGATAATTTTTGGAGTAAAATTAATAAAATAAATATTGAAAGATCAAGATGAAAATTAACATATTTTTTGTTTTCCGAACTAGTGCCTGGAAGTGACTATCGGAACTAAAATACGTGCGGGGGTATGAAAAAAAACGCTTTGTCGTAGAAAATAGTATATTGTATACTTAAGAGAACACTGTTTCTTCTGCAATCTAAAAAATTAATAAAACGTTAATATAAAAAAAAATGAAACTGTCCAGGAATATTATTTTTTTCTATTTTGTGTTCAAAAGGAACTTCTTTTCGGCACTAGTTTTAAATTTTTTCAAAGGTTAGTTACAATGATGTTCACATTTATTTATTCACTTTTACGTCAAAGCCCACTTTAGCAAAATTTTGACACCGCCTTAAAAGAGATCTCTAGTAATAACGACTCCGACGCCACAAATTAATTTTTGAAGTGAAAACTTCTTTAGTACGGGTGTGATCTGAGACTCGATGGAACCAAAAAGCGACACTAAAATGTGAAGAAAATATAGATCTTTAGAATGTTGCTTGCGAGGGAATGAGATAGAACATAGTTATACAGTTGTTACATGTTTTTTAAAAGTAAAAAGTACTACTCGTCCGATCACTGAAGTTCAGTATCGACGCGCGTGGTTGGTTCTTGGATGGGTGACCGCATGGGAACACCACGTTTAGTTTTATGAAGGTTCCACTTCTACCGCATGTGAACTGCACACATGATTTTTTTTTAAGTTAAAACCTCTTTAGCGCCGTTAACACGCTAAAAACGAGAGTGATTTGAGACTCGGTGATACGAAAAAGTGATCTATAGGATGTAGCCTGCGAGAGAATGTGCTAGAACACAGTTATACAGTTGCTACATATTTGTTAAGAGTAAAAAACCAAAAAGAAGTTCTCGTCCGATCAGTCAAGTTAAGCAACATCGGTCGTGGTTATTATTTGGATGGGTGATCGCTTGGTTTAGGTTTATAAAGTTTTCACTACTACCGCATGTGAACTGCACATATATTTTTTTTATCTTTTCATAATAAAAAAATAGTATAAAATACACGTGTTAAAAGACATTTTAGCGCACTCGCACGTTGGGAAACATCCCACGGGCCGGTCGTTTCATATTTTCGGGCTCGTGCGAAAATTCTGGCCTTTTAAAACTAGTGCCTTAACATACTATTTCCGTTAAAACAGGGTTTTATCCACAATACCGAAACAAAATTTTTGCACTCCACGCGCGTTTCGCTAACCATATGGGCATCATCAGGAGATGATGAATATGTATGGAAACAATTTATGGCATTTTATTCTTAAGGAAAGTATGAATTCAATGCTACCACTTCAGCAGAAAATTTGGCAATAATTTTAAAAGATTGGGGTTTTAATATGCGGAAAATTTATGGGGAGGACTACAAGGAGATAACAGTAAAACATATGTGAAATACTACCTCTAAAATATTAATGGATAAACATTAGAACGAGTATGGTAGAAATATTAATCCCTTCAAAGATATCGTCTTTAAAGCTGCCAGGGAGGCAAGAAACGCGAAAAGAAATAAACTACAAGCAATACCAGTTAAATAAAGTAAGTTCTGCGGCTATGTCAGAATAATTATTAATTTACCAACATAATTAACTTTTGAATAAACTATTAAAAATTATTACAAATGGTTAATGTAGAATTTATGGATGTAGTAAAATTGCATGTAATAATAATAACGTTTTATTCGATGTGAGGGTAGAAATGATCGAGTTTTAAATTGGCCCTGCTTTCTTCCCGCTATATTTAACGACTATAAGATAAGTACATATTTAAATCCAGTCGATTTTTCTGTAGGGGCACCCGAAAACTATAATCGATTTTACTATTCAGGCTGAAACGCCAGACCTACCCTGCGAATGTCAGGCACTGACTCGCCAAAGGTTGAGGCATCTCGAAAATGCCCTTGTGGCACCTGGAACTCTACAAAAGCTCAACGCTTGAAATATTCTGAGGTCGAAAGGATAGGAATTTTCGTGTAAAATAGAAAGGTATACACAAAAGGTCAATAATTATGGTCGACGCGACCGCGACGTGTTGAAGGGCAAATCTTGCCGAGCAACCCCTCTACCATACCATACTATACATACCATACCATTCAGAATTCAGATTTTAGACGTTGTTTGATAGCAAGAAGTGACACGATAGTGCATATATTTTTGTATGGGTTCGAAAAATAGGTGAAACCGCATCTAGGTGGCAGGTCGCCATTATCAGTATTTTGTCTCTGTTTTTTTTCTGTTAATGCTATTGTCTCATTATTGTTCTTAATAACTGAACGTTAAGTTATTTACTGATTTTAGGGTCGATTTACTAATTTTATTTCGAAAATGGTTAATCTTACAAAAGAAAACATAAAAGTTCGTGGAATTCCGAGTTAACCTTTAAAAAAAAATCAATAATCTTGGAAAAATGCAATAATGCCCGATTTTTTTCAACACTTATTATGCTTTTCACGCATGCGTTCATCTATATTCGTAATCAGGAATTTTTAAACGTTTGAAATAAATATATCTACGCGTTATTGGGATTTCTAGAAAAAATATCTCTTCCTTTAGTTCATCACCCTGTATTTGCATAATTGTGAAATTTTACGAGAAATATTCATTATAGAATAAATAACCAATCATTAAAAGTGCGATATCTTTCCAGGTGCAATGGGTACAACAGCAGCACGAGAAAAAGCGCAAGAAAAGAGACTACGTATCTGACCCATCGTCATCGCCATTTAGTCAATTATTTACTGGAATAGCTCCTGGAGCGCAAGCCCATGGTCAACCTCATTATAGAGCGGTCCCTGGAGAATCTTTTCCGGATCCATTATATAAGGAGCAGTGGTACCTGGTAAGTTAGAATCATACTATTGCATTACCAAAATGTAGTCTATTTTGAAAACACTGTCGCGTTATGCCTTTAGGCACTTAAAAGGTGCCATGTAATTTTGCAATAAGTTATTTATACTCGTAAATTACGAGACCTGGGATATTGTTAATAGATATTAAAAAGTATTTTCAAGAAAAGCACTGAGAAGACAGACAAGAAATAAAATTTCTATTCTTTTTTCCAATGAATACCTATCTCACTTAAAGTGAATCACAGTCAGCTGATTCAGTTGGTTTTAATTTCAAATAGTAGACATGGTGATTTAAATAGTAGCTATTAAGTTATATGTATTATTGAGACTATTTCCCTCACATACACAAAAGTAGAGCAAAATACTCAAAATATCAACAGCGTTTTGGAACGTATTCATTAGAAAATATAGGAAAAGCAAGTATTGCACTGAACACTTTTCTTGCTATATCCTTTGTACAGGGTGATCCCCTATTATGTCGCACCCCCTTTAACTTTTTTATTTTAAGTGTTAAAAGTTATGGTTATGTAGGTACTGAAATATTGGAAAAATCATCAGTATACAGGGAAAAACAAAAAGTTATTTTTTTTTTCAATGTAACACCCTATATATGAATTTATTTTTCGATTTCTCATAGAATTCTAAGCATATTTTATGTATGATGTTATACTTCTAGAGTTAGTAGTTTCACAGCTACAAACAGTTGAAAATCGGTCCTTTGGCTACTTTTCACATTGGTAGCAAGAAGAAGGTCATTAGAGATGGAGTAAAATGAATATCACATTCCTATCCTGACTTTGCAAGAGCTATCTGATGGTGCTAACTGATGGTACCTACCGAGGTACCAGATTTGGTACCCATGGTACCGCCCGCCAGTTAGTACCGTCAGATAGCTCTTGAAAAGTTAAGACAGGAATGTGAAATACATTTTACTCCCTCTCTAATGATCTTGCTACCAAGGTGAAAAGTAGCCAAAGGACCGATTTTCAACTGTTTATAGCTGTGAAACTACTAACTCTAGAGGTATAACATCATACATAAAATATGCTTAGAATTTTACGAGGAATCGAAAAATAAATTCATATAGGGTGTTCCATTGAAAAAAATTAACTTTTTGTTTTTCCCTGTATACTGATCATTTTTCCAATATTTTTTACACGCAGAAAAAAAGTATTTTTCAGTACCTACATAACCATACTTTTAATTTTTTTGGGACACTTAAAATAAAAAAGTTAAAGGGGGGCGACATTATAGGGGATCACCCTGTACAGGGTGTCCGGTTATAAATGTAACCCCCCTCTAACTTTTTTATTTACCCTCGTATAAAAAAATGTTAAGTACAAAAGTTGTAAGGATCTTCATATAGTTTTCTGCGGTGTTACTAGAAAAACAATTGAACATCGAAATTCTACTGTGCAAATTAAATTAATGTTTTTTTAAATGGGACACCCTGTATATTCTTCCGGATATCGGTAGAGCTCATTAAGACGAGTTCAGTAATATAAGGTTTGTAGGGTCTAGCTATAATAGCTACCACGTAAATTGCAAGAATGTCGGGTATCTGATTATTACTGAACCCCTCTCCTAAATTCTTTATTTGGTGAGATAGAAAAAAATGTTGTATACAAAAGTTGTAGGTTCCTTCAGAAACTTTTCTGCGGTGGTACTAGAAAAACAATTGAACATCAGAAAAGCTTCTGAGGGAAGATTTTTTTTCTAGCTCACCAAATAAATAATTTAGGAGAGGGGTTCAGTAATAATCAGATACCCGACATTATTGCAACTATTATAGCTAGACGCAACAAACCTTATATTACTGAACTCTCCTTAAAGAGCTCTATCGATATACAGAAGAATATACAGGGTGTCCCATTAAAAAAAACATTAATTTAATCTGTACAGTAGAATTTCGATGTTCAATTATTTTTCTAGTAACACCGCAGAAAACTGTATGAAAATCCTTACAACTTTTGTATTTAACATTTTTTTATACGAGGGCAAATAAAAAAGTTAAAGGGGGGTTACATTTATAACCGGACACCCTGTACATACCTATATTTATAGCGAGATTCATAGCTAAGAATAGTAATATTATTTGTATGGAATAAGGTCCGCTGTAATTCCTGTATACGGTAGAGGGTATAATACTTCAGGTGTTGCTTCTAGCGGTTGAGTATTATGATATATAATTTCAGAGCTAATTCCTTCTATATCCAGGATGCGGCAAAAAATTGCAAGAGGCCATCTTCGAGTTATTCTCTGGGTCGTATAAGAAGCATATTTTTGAACAACATAATTGTGACCACTTTTAATTCTATTGTAGTCCAAAGTAATATTTGGCTTTTTTGCCAACTTCCCCTTTATCATCTATAACACGGCCTTATTTTTTTAAAGAACATATTGATTTGAAATCCAAATAAAGAAAAGCCAACTCGACGCAATGTATTTGCGAGAAATTTCAGAGGAATGTCTTTTTTTTATATTTTGAGAGCATGAGCTGAAGAAGATATTTAGTTAAAAGATAACTGGTATAGTAATCAGTTTTCTTTTCGAATATTTGTTGAAATCTACCAACTTCTGCACTATGTCGAATGGTCTAATTGTTGTCTGGTTGTGCTCCTCCAGCTGATTTTCACAGTATGTTTAAAAATTGCCCGCATCACCCTCGAAATGGATAAAGCATGTCATGGTACCAAATTCACCAAACCATAATTTTTCATACAGTTATTCGCAAGCCAAGGGTAAATATCCTCCCAATTCTTGTGTTGCTTTAGTGTAAAGATTTATTTTCGTATTTTGTCGTTCCAAAGGTTTGAAAATGAAGGAATTTTTATCAGTTGAAAACTTTTCAAGTTTGTTCTTAAAAATTAATAAACACATTTAAAATGGAAAAATATAAATAAAGGTTCGGGTTTTTGCCACTCAAGTATAAATTTTATTATTTTAGCTTGCACAATTTTTTTTTTTTTTGTAAATAATTTAGTCATTAAATAAATTTTATGGCAAATGTTAATATTGTGTTATGCATTTACATTATAATACTAAAAAATATTTATTTAATAATTACTTTATTTAAATTTACAACTAGAATTACAGTCCATACTGTTTCGATATATACAAAAAGATTCACAGCCCTTTATAAAGATGCAACCGGGGGAGACATTGAAAATGCGGAAGCAGAATCCAACTCTTATTAAATTTGAGATCTGGGAAAACTCATAATTGTGCTGAAAGTAATAGTTGAAATAAGTTTGGATTAGTTTGCATTAGATTAAATTAAATTACGTTAATTTACCAAAATATGCCACATAAATACATATTACTTCAAGTTTCGTTCGTTTTCACAATAATTTATAACATTACGATTACGGATGGTTGTAAACAACTTAAAAAAAAACATTTGCATTCGATTCGTCTTTTAATCCCCGATCTAACGATATGCAACACGCCTAGTCTGTCGTGAGAAACTAAAGGTCACCCTCAGCCACCCCTAACACAATTTAATGACTTTTAGCAGAATACGTAAGTTTAGTTTACCATCTCACTGAGACTAAAATTGTCAGTCGTTTTTAGCGGCCAGATTACACTTTTATAACATAACAGGAACAACGGCGGGCCGTCCGCGCGCCACTATTGAAAGTTGAAACTTTCAAATTAAATTAACGATAATTTTCCACTATAATTCATATCGTAATGCGTTTTTAGACTTCCTTGATGCTTTGGATTAATTTCATACGCTGATTATATCGGAAAAAATCTAAAACAAAAAAGTTTGTCGCTGACTAAAAAGACGGCTGCACAAAAAGTACAATTTAAAGTTTTACCTAGTTTTACTTCAAAACCACGTTCTTCAGGCACGGTGTAAATAGATATTGATTGTGCTCTGCTTCAGGGGATGGTAATTAACTTAATGACTTTGCTCAACATTTCCTGTATCAATTACAAAAAAAAAATTGTAAAGATCTCGATTAGTTTCCTAAATATCGCGAGGTATGTATGTACAAAAAAGTGCGAAAGCCGAATTTTGAAAAATGCATGAGTTTTTTCGCTATAAAAAACGTGGACCACCAAAAAGTTTTGTCATTGGTCATTTCAGGTGACCATGGATCTATTCTATGAATCTGAATGAATATGTCATATGTTTATAGGCTAAAAAATATTTGAAGCGATCTCTCACGCGTATGACGTCACGGGGTAACTCTAGCATACACTTTTTGAGGCCCCATATTAGGATAACAGAAACATTTCAATGCTAATATTTCCTAGTTCTATAATCATTTTAGCGGAGCCTATGTGAGTGAATCACCCGTATATGTACCTGATTATTACATTGATTGATTTGTTTATTTTTATCTATCTGTATAAGTTTTTGATGAATATTGATAATCGATGCAAACTATTAATTTGGTTGAAACCACGACGCTTCAGTCCCAAATAAATCATCGACCGTCATCAAATAAATTTTAGGCAGGTGCAATTTTTTTTTAACTCAACATTATCTGCCTTCAAACTCACGTCAATAATATTTTGATGATTATTCATAGACAGTGCAACATGTATATATTGATGTTTAAACTAGCCGATTATTCGACTTTAAAATCAGTTTCGATGCAAACTATTAATTTGTTTGAAACCACGACGCTTCAGTCCCTAATAAATCACCGGCCATCATCAAATAAACTTAGACAATGAAAGGCAGGTTCAATTTTTTTTAACTCAACATTATCTGCCTTCAAACTCTCGTCAATAATATTTATTGCATTCTTTCGCAATCAAAATATAAATCATATTAAACAACTATTTTATTGAAACCTACTTTCTTTCATCCATCACTAGTTTGTGATTTTTTAAATATTTAAATTTAAAAGTGTGTTAAGCACTCTTTTATAATATATCAACTTCTAAAAAATAATCATTTATTGACCTATAAGCTGTTTTAACAAACAAACCAAAATCACAAAATTATATTTTATTATGTTTTCTTCATCCGTTCCTCACCTATTGATACGTCACTGGCGAGTCTGGGAACTCAATATTACAAACGGCAAACGCTGAACATTGCTGCCATTCAGGGCCGAAATATATATTTCTCTCTCCAAATCATGTTCACTAACATTGCAAGCAATAACAGATCGCCTTTCCAGGGGTTTTATGAATAAAACCATTGGGTCTCTTATTTTCCTATATCTGTGATACTATATTATGTAAAATGGCGGCATGGTTAGCCACGGCATCGGCACCTCCGCCTAAGGGATAACCATATTTTCTCCTAGTTTCTCAAGTAAATTATTATAAGTTCGATTTTAGCTTTCCAAATGTCACAAGCTGCACTGTAATGTGCGATGATTTCATAATGTGAAGTACGTAGTTGAACCGAGCGTGACATTAATTTATTTATTTGCAAAAAAACTGCTTCTTATAATTTCAAGACAAAACAGCGAATCAAGTAAGATGGTGAATAAATTAGAAAAGCATAGCCAGTATTTTAACCAAAAACTTCTCAAGCCACTGCTTTATTGTATTTGTTTACACAATACCGAAAGACTTCCATAATAGTATCCATACTACTATTATCCGGTCTGCAGTGTTCAAGCAACCCTCAGATTGTTGGGGCTATTAATTTCATAACTATATTAATGGATGTTTCAAGTACAGTGCTCTAAAGCATATTTTGCTGAGCATTTCTAGTCAGTGAGTCCATTTGTCAACGTATATGTATATTAAATTGCGTTGCCCGGTTCTCAAGTAATTGAATTTTACAATACCCAGTTTGTTACAATTATTTTTAAACCATCATTGAGGTCACCTATCGTAAGAACCTATTTTAGAACATAAAGCTTATAGAACGCAAGCCCATCGAAAAAATATTGGAGACATACGATACACCTTGAAATAGCATGATTTAAATAGTTCTAAGGGAAATAAAAACTTCGAGCCCTATGCCGTACATATTGAGTGGTGCCTGTGGAAAAGTGAAAATCATAACCCCAGTGGGGGGGGGGGGGGTAAATTTGTCAAATATTTTGTACGGTTTTTTGAAATTTAGTGGGATGCTTACAATTGTGATCAATATACTCTGAACGCCGCCGCCGACAAAAATAATGCAACTGGAAAAAAAGAAAATATACTTAAAGGTCATTAATTAATGTACGGCATTTACAACATATCATCGGAGATAATAAAAAGCGATAAAAAATCATGATGCCGTACATTTTAGATGGGTATTCAGCTTCAGTACAAATAAGTATTAAACATTTTTTTCAAAGAACTAAAAAAATAATCACTATTTGAATTTTGGTATTTTTTTACCTTAAAAAAATCCTATAGTGCTAAACTCTGTTTTCAGATCAATATGTTTTTAAAATTTTGAGTTACGAGATATGCATTTTGGAAAAGTCCAGAAAATGGCTATGCCATTCATAATTTGATAGAAAATATCCTAATCAAGTTTGCAGCTGCAAATAATATTTTTACCAGCCAGTCAATATGCGTGGTACTTTGTGTGTGGTATATATAAGTAATGGAGTTCTACAGGTTGCTTTGTGTGATCTTTTTTTATGAGTTTGCGATTATTTTCTATAATTTAGAATTATTACTTATAGTGATTTTCATATGCTTTTAGTATTATGTGATAAAGTTAAATATTAACAAATTTTATTCAGAAAGTTTATATGTCTAAATTTAAGCACACTATCAGGAAAACAGTTTAGAAAGTAATTTTTTCTCATACAACAGTCGAAAGTGGCAATATCGCTCACGGTTTCTAACCAAAAATGAAGTTTTCTGCATAGGGTATAAGAAAAAGTAAAAAATAGTTTCGCGACTTATCTTAAAGATTAATCTAATATTTTTTTCACTCAATTTTATGTGAAAGTTAGCGTAAAAGAGTTTTTAATATTTATTAAGTTAATTTTTTATAAACTATATTTTTCGCAACAAACGAAGAAAAAATTAATGAAATATTGATGTATTATATTTAAAATATTGCTTATTTCCACTGTCTGAATATTCACTGTCACTTTAGGTATCAGTGCTTTCTGCTCTGAATTTGAAACGTCTTCAGACTCTAAAATTAAAACATATTTGACAGAATTAAAATTTTATTATACATAAAACTTTATGAAATAATACGTACAATATTTTAAAAAACCAAAAAGTAAAATTCAATGATTATATAGATATTAGCAAAAAATACTAAATTTGTACTTGGTATGAAAAAAATTATTTGATAATGTAATCATGTATGAACGACAAATAATAAATAAAACGCAGCAATTAAAATATCAACTAATAAAATTTTCTATACTTACCGTATTATTTGAATTAAAACTAAATTAAAAATTGGTTAAAATCAAATGGAATAAAGTTGCGTTTCACAAGCACTGTAACGTAACACGATTTTTCTTTTTCTATTGCTTTTTTGTTTCTGTTGTTAGTTAAAAATTTTAAAAGAAATTAAAGTACTTTTTGAAAGATTATTTTTAGTTTTCTTGATTTAACTGTATCTTAATCTTTTTTCATATCACTGTCAAAAGAGTCAACCAGTAGAAGTAGTATCTATTATTTGTTAATTTTCACCCATAATTGGTTGGATGCATTTAATACAGGGAAATTTTTCAGAAAACTCTCGTGCTTTCCAGCACCATTCTTTTGTACGTCATTCGGTGTCAAGTACCACATAAGTGTACTGAAGACAAATTTATCCCCACTTTTCCACAGTTTCCACATGCACCACCCAAAATGTGCGGCATAGGGCTCAAAGTTTTTATTTCCCTTAGGACTACTTAAATTATACTATTTCAGGTGTATTATATGCCCCCAAAATTTTTTCGATGGGTTTGCGGTCTATTATTATCCAAAGGTAGCTTATTACGCCACCCACAATTGTTTAAAAATCAGAATCTCCAAATAATACATAGCCAACTGGAAGAAAAATAATATCATACAAAAGATGAAAATGTCCTTTTAGTTGAGAAAGCGCATATGTCGCCATTTATTTTGAAACAGTAGCCATGCATTAATTAGCTTTAGCTGGAATGCTTCATTCTCTAATTAAGTTAACTAAACTACATACGTAAGCCGTTCTAACTTTGAAACCATTGCTAGGAAGTGGCTGATGTTGTCCGCGTAGTTCTATTCTGAAACAAGCCGCAGAAATATGGGGGCCGGTCTTTCTGCTGACTCTAATAAGCAATTGGTTGGCTCCTTTACAAGCAAATGTGGTATTAATTCGCTGAGTTCATTATGAGCTGGTTCCTAATTATGAAACTACGTCTATGATAGAATCGAAGTTAGTGCCGGTTATATAGACGGCTACTGGAAATTGAAGGACGAATATCAAAAGAGACTGCAAATTTGAATCATTATTATAATAATGAGGTTCGTAATAGAGTTTTCCACGGTATATAAACTAAGATAATAATCAAATTTTAATTTCTTCGGACAATAGTATATTATTTTATATGGAGAAAAAGTGATACTTTTCATGGCGCGCTCGTGTTTAACAGCCGAACGGAGTGAGGCTGGTAATAGAGAGCAAGCCATGAAAAGTAACTTTTCCTCCAAATAAAATATGCTGTTTTTTCTTCAGATGTCGACAAATTAATGCAAAAACATCTCTTTTTAATAGTAATAATAATTATTATTAAAGATAAGTGGGTTCGCAAGGGCAAGGCAAGGCGGCTTAGACCGGTGTCGGTGAATAGGCACAGGTTGTTGCTATAGTAATGTAACATAAAGCTGTCAGTGGACACTGTTAATAATAATAATTCTTTTAAAATTGCGTCTCCGATTGCGTTTTAATTCCGTATTGATAAGCGGTTATTGAGTAAGTTCGATTAAATAATAACCAATTTGTTCCTAAATTAGTGATTTTTAGGAATGCAGTGCACAAATTTAGTGATAAATACAAATTTTAGTTTAATAAATATTGAGTTTTTGATGCTTATTTTGTTATTTGTTTGTATCTATGTTGCTATGAGAACGCTTTTACCTCCGCCGGCGAAAAAGTGAAAGGTAAAGCTCCGGCGGAGGAAAAACGAAACTTCACGGCCGCCTACACAGTCGAGTAATGACGGATTTACTGACGTTTGAAGAAAAAAAATTATTAGTTTAATTAGAGCAGACGTTTAATTTGTGATCCAAAGAATTTGCACAATCCTGGAAACAAATAATTTTTACCAATTAGTATGCAATTTAAATAGGGATTTATGTACCAAGCAGCTTATGTACATAGCTATGTGGCAGTCTTTTTTTCATTTCAAAGTGGATTTATGTAACGTCCGTGATGCACGCTCATTTTCTACATAAACAAATATCGATCAAGCATTGTGCGTTCATAAGAATTTTGTACCGATTTCATCTTTCAAAGTACAACAATATTCGTATCAATATATCTCACTATAGTGACTTCACTTTTCTATTTTTGTAACATTAAAAACTTTAAATAAAATTAACATTTCTGAAACTATTAAACATTGATTTTCAATCACTCGAAATTCCCGGAGCCTAATAAGGGAATTCTTGGACATACTCAAACGTGTCATATCAAGGTATGATGGAATAATTACATGCTCAAATGCAGTTAAGTCAAAAATCTAACGATTTGAGCGTGACCTAATGACGTAGCAGGGTCGCGAACTTCCAAAAAAAAAAACGTCACTTCGACATTCTCGAGTGCGGCCGATTTCTTTTTTATTTTAAAGGAACTAATTCAAGGATGGTGGGAAAAGCATAATCTGATAATTTGAGCGTGACCTAATGACGTAGCGGGGTCGCGAACTTGCAAAAAAAAACTCCACTTCGTCATTCTCGCGCGTGGCCATTTTCTTTTTTATTTTGAAGTACGTTCACTTCCACCGGGCAGACCGTCATCGTCAGATCAACACACCTCAAGAATGACGGGCTTTTGGGGCGTATATACTATCAATAGCTGACGCGCTCAAGTATTTTTTTATTACAGTTTTTTTTAACAAGTTTGCAGGGCTCTCCCACTCTCCAGACCCACCGCTAAAAATTAATACATTTTATGACTTTTTTCTCCTTATTATAATCTTCTTCAAAGTTCAATAGGTTTCCACCACGCTCGAGAATGCCGCCGCGCCATTTTGCTGCCCTACTATTTGTAATTCTTACAAAAGGAAAAATTAAATGATAACACAACACAACACATCAAAATGTTTTTGTTTTCTTGGTACCCAAAATGTAAGAACTGATTTTGGTTATTGTTGATGTGCTGATTCCAAAAATATCTGTTTTTGCGTAGCAGCTCTACTTCTTGAGTCTAATTTATTTTAGCTCTGATCATCTAAAGGCAAATAAAATGATAATATCTTCAAAGGCAGCAATTGAAATTTCGTGCCTAAAATTTGAATCTATTCACACGCCGTTATATCATCTCTCAATGTTCGGCCAAGTGAGTTATTTATTATATATATGAATTTTTAATCATTAAAATCATTAACCATTAAAAATTTTTGCATTATTATGCAAAGAAAAGGGCTTGCAAAATCGTAATCAATTTATTTATACTTACAAGCAAGTATTAGCTGCACCATATTTGCAATAATATGAATTAATTTATTTTTAAATAACCAGCTATAGGTAGCTAAATAATATTTATTATTATATATGAATTTTTAACCATTAAAAATGTTTGCATTATTATGCAAAGAAAAGGGCTTGCAAAATCGTAATCAATTTATTTATACTTACAAGCAAATATAAAAATTCATTACTAATTTACATTTCTTTGACAACCTTATTTTTTGTTGGCTTATTTTATTTGTTAGTGCATAGTGTCAGTAACTAAGTTAGACCAACCTGATGTTGCTAAAAACAACCTTTTCACTTTTATCAGTTGAATTTTATTTTTAATAAATAGTTTAATTTTAATTTCCCGACTGCTATGAAGATTACACTTTTTACGTTTACGGACTGACTATTCGTATTGCCGGCGTGATTAGATAATTACTATTTATTAGTTCGTTTTCCTACATGCAAAGGGACATGGAATAGCATTTTAACTAAAAATATTCGAAATAATATGTTGTACCTCTTCAATGTATACACATGCAATATATGCACTTAAATTTATCAATTTTTGTACGGATATCATTTTAACGAAATATTGGTTTGCCTAATCGCATATACTACCGAATTAAAGGGACTCACTCATAACGTTGAAAGCTTTTTTCTTTTTAATCCATAAGGTCTCGCGGTCAGACATAAGTGCCTAAGGATGAACAACCCACTATGGCCAAATATTGATAGATCGATACCGATAAAATGTCACGCGTTTTGGTAATTTGGAAATACAATATATAAACAATTATTAATATGCTCACAGGTAAAATAATTGACCCACGCAAATTTTCGATGAATTTCAATCGCAGAAGAATATTGAAGATAAACCAATGGAGAATCGCTCACAAGTTAAAAATTTGCTAAAAATATACGTACGTTTATAATATGCTGGTTTAAACAAAAGGATGTTTTTTACACACATCTATTCTTAACATTTTTGTTTTCGGTTGAGCCAATAAAATCTCTTCAAAAGGACCAACTGCTTACAAAATTTTAGCTCGTGACGTATTGCATTTGGGCCATCGCTATTTGGAGCGAAGATGTAGACCGGACGCTTTCGTGCATTATTACTAAGCATCTCTCTAAATACATACATACGTACATGTATATTATGTATCTATATCTATAAAACAAACGAGATCAGTTTGCGATTCTGCTTCACACTGCTGTAGATTCACTTATTATTGCCTTCAAGGCAATCATAAAACTTTTAACAAGTGTCGTTTAAAACCATAGAATTTATAGTGATCTAAGATTAGGATGAGTTTAAGAACTCTAAGATTTATAATATCTTTAGATAAAATTATCATAACCTGTAAACCAGTTACATCAAACAAATGTCCGTCATGTGATATCGTCTAGTCGGTGATGCATTCCAAATCATAAGAATAAACATGGAGGAAATGCAATACCAAAGTCTGGTAAATTCGCCGAAAAAGGAGACAAAAATTATAACGCAGTCGGCTTTTTCGATGAAATATGTAAAGATGCCTTGTAAAAATTAAAGCGCCTTAAACTTACTGCGTTTTTTAAATAATTAAATTATTACTGACTAATTCTTAACACGTTTTAATTATTATAAACAAACTTAAAAATGTTTGCTTGTAATCTTATATTGTATTTCTGTTAATATCCTCTTATTTTTTAAGGTAGAAACTGCAAAATTTTGATAAAATTATTGAATAATATTACCTCGCTAAAATATTTCAAATGTGGAGGCTTGTGTTGTTTGTAAAAAATATGGCTTCTTATCATTTAAAACCTCAAGGTTTTTTAGAAAGAAGTTTCATAACCTTTTATTTACTGTAATTAATCTGTTTACTCCTAACAGTTCCTTAGAGAAAAGCTATTTAGTCTTGACCAAGGTTGCTCGGCTTGCTCATAAAACTACTTGGCCTTATCACGTTGTCGCATAAGTGTTCTAGCGCTGCGATCAAGTTTTTCGCGCCCAATTATACCATCATAACCTCAAATTTTGTCCAGTTTTATGTTGATCTACATTTTCATTTATTATCTTTAAAGATTGCAACTATACTTTTTTTTGAAATTATCACTTCTTTTAACTTGTAAGTATTTATGTGAAATATTTGCCATTTTTAAGGAAATTATATTGAACACCGTCGAGTAACAAGATGGCTGTTTTAAAAGAGCTCTAGGCGGTGGGGGTGAAAGTAATGGTTTAAGAAAGCAATGGAAAAGTCCAATAGGATTTTTTAAAGATTATATGGCCTTAATGAAGCAATATTTTTTCCCAGTAATCCTAATACAGTCTCTTAAGTAGCCAATCTAAGACTTGGGATTTATTGCTATCTTATATTATAAAACTGCAAGTTTTATGAAGTGCTTAAAGAATATGTTTTAAACCCAACTTAAAGCTATAGTCTTAAGACAGATTATTTTGAAACTAAACAGGCTTTAAACCCTCCAGAAGTTCAACAAGTTTTAAGATTGATAACACAAAAGCCTCGTTAAAGCTAACACAAAAGTAACTGGTCTCAAGTCCATGGACGCTTAATATTGTTGCTGCCAAGGCTGCTTTAAAACTTATTTTTAAGAATAGATGGACTTTAAGATCTATTAGCGTGTTTGAAGGTGTTCCTAAAACCCC
>MU181966.1:377220-404685 GCA_016904865.1 Pissodes strobi
ATCGATGAAAAATTGAAAATCAACATATCAAAAAT
The DNA here is from genome assembly GCA_016904865.1 of Pissodes strobi. Taxonomy (NCBI): domain Eukaryota; kingdom Metazoa; phylum Arthropoda; class Insecta; order Coleoptera; family Curculionidae; genus Pissodes; species Pissodes strobi. The sequence goes on from MU181966.1 coordinate 377,256, forward strand.
ATCAATTTTTGAAAACTCTTAATTTCAAGTTTTTTATTCTGCCATCCTAGAGCGCCTTGGTTGACCTATAAATTGCACCATTTGTTTTGGTCGTAGCACATGTTGTTTTCGTATAAAATGCAAATAAATGTCAAAATATGGTAAACTTTAAAGTCTCATAAGTCAAAATCTATTAACTTTAGCTATAGTACATCCTACATAAAAAACGTTTAGAATTTTTCGTAGAATGCAAATAAGCAAAAAATACGGGGGTTGCCATTTAAAAAAGTTAAACTTATATCGTTTCCGGTGAAACGGGAAGTGACTGTCAATTGTTTTTTGCTTGAAATGTGCACGTCACTGAACCCTATGGTCGGTAAAAATTTCAAATTTTTATCTCAAGCCATTTTAAAATCAGGGCCTGGGTAGTAGTTTCGTTGCCACCCGGTATACCTATAAACCGGTTTTTCCGGATGAGACATGAGTTTCCAGCAAAATTGGGGATATACGGATGTGACAAAATGGTATTAAATACAATAAATTAAAAAAAAAAAACTGGAAGTGGGATGCGTTACGTTATTGTTCATGCCGAAAATAAAAATGGATTTGTGAGAAATGCATCTCTAATTTTTCAGTGTAATACGAAAATTGGTGATTATCACGGTAATATGAATACCGTAAATTTTGAGAAGTGGCTTAAAGATAAAATAATCTTTTGGAATTTGGTGGAAAAGCAAACAGTGCCGGAAAGAATTTATCATTTGAACAAATACGCTGCGCCGCATGACCATTGTGCGCTCAGGCTAACACCCTATTATTGTAATTTTAACGCAATCGAACTGATGTGGGCAGAGACCAAAGGTCGTTATGACAAAATAATAGTTAAAACCACAGGGTAACCTGCTGTAGGTTTAAATGTACGGAATAATTGGCAAAATTACATAAACCACACAGAGAAAATCCTTTCTGAGGCATCGGAGATAATAAGTTGGACTTGTTAGACATCGAACCAATGATGATCTCAGTAAGCGAAAGTATTGATCAAGCAGATATTTATTTTGTTATAGTTAGTTTACTTTGTGTTTATAACAGGACCATTGCTAATTTATTTCTCACCATGTTATAGATATTTTATTTTTTACACACATTCTTGCATTGGATGTAATCACATTTTATAACGATCTTTAAAAATTAGAATTTCCATCGTAATTCTAGTTTTGTTCCTGGAAACATTTACGACATATTTCATCTAAATTCGAAGTAACATTAAGCATATAAGTTTTTTTTTAACCTTAAATAGTTCGATCACTCCTTTCATGCTCTCGTAAAAGCGGGCTTTTTGGATACGGTCGTTAATCACTTGTTATCTCGTACCAAGCCACTACGATGCGAAAGGACTACCCGGCCGAGCCACTAGCTTCGTGGGCGAGGGAGGCACGTCTGCAAGAGGGAAACTCTTTGCTCGAATAGCCAAGTGCTAGGACTGGTTAGAATATCAATAGTCTCAATAGACTGTGGTATTATATTCCATATTATGAAATTAAATATATTGGTGATCATACGCCGGCCGCTACTGTTTATATGGAATATTAAGTTGCTTCAACCGCCAATGCCCTAGAAATAATGGGTTAAATGTCAGCCATTTGATTTGACTGGTTCCTAATCTAATTTTACTTGTGTGGTCAAGAAGCCGCATATGTTAATTCACTAACACAACTGGTACTTCCAAATAGGTCATAAAAATAACATAGTAAAGTGTATCCACGTATTGGGTAGCAAAGGGGGAAACCTTTTTATTATCAATTTTATCCAAGAGACTTGTTTTTTATTTTCAATGAATAGTTTCGGTGGTAGGATCCTTGTGCAACATCGTTGAATAATAATACTAGGGATAATTAGTACACTGCTTTTAGATGTTTCATCAAGATAATTTAATGAAATATTTTTCTCTACATATGTTTCTGCTTGATGAGGTCTCTATCAAGAGTAGTTGTATACTAAAATCTATAATTATATACCCTACTAAACCGCCTGACGGTATTTTGTTTTTATTGCACTGTCAATTATGCAGGTGTTTAAAGAGCAGGTCAGTTGGTCATTCGTATGTAAAACGTCTGTTTTTTGTGACTTTTGGATTTTTAAGTACTCCAAAAGATTCAGCCTTTTGCTTTTTGTTTCCATGTGTAAAAGCTTGACATTATTCGTATCTATAAAATGGTTATATTCTATGCAATGTTTTGCCTTAGTTTTTAATATATGTAAAATCGATTTTTTTGTGTTCTTTAATCCTAATATTTAAGTTTCGACCAGTTTGTCCTACGTATACTCTAACGAATCTTGGCAAGTAAAACTTTCTGCTTTTCATAGTCTCATCCATAGCTTTCCCCTAGACTCGGCGAGTTTCCCAAAAGAAGTATCCATTATCAAACAGATTGCCATTAATAACGGTTATAAGATCGCTTTGATTGAAAAATTAATAAAGAAAAAACAGAAGAACATTTTAACTAAACAATTTTAAACGCTGCATTAGAATTAGAAACGGAGCCGTTTAAATGTATCAATTATATTCCGAAAATTACAGATAAAGTTTCAAAAAAATTAAATAAACTTGGCTGTAAAACAATTTAGGTTAATAAGAATAATCTAGGGAGAATACTAATAAACAATAAAAACAAAATTGGCAAGCAATCTAAATTTGGTGTTTACAAAAAAAATTGTGTGAACTGTGAAGCTGTATACGTAGGACAAACTGGTCGAAACTTAAATATTTTAAGAACACAAAAAATCGATTTTACATCCTAATATTACAAACTCTGGCTTAGCAAATCATTGTATAGATAATAACCATTTTATAGATACGAATAATGTCAAACTTTTACACACGGAAGCAAAAAGCAAAAGGCTGAACCTTTTGGAGTACCTAGAAATCCAAGTCACAAAAACATACGTGTTAAATACGAACGACCAACTGATCTGCTTTTAAATACCTGCATAATAGACAGTGCAATAAAAACAAAATACCGTCAAGTGGTTTAGTACGGTATAACAATTTAGATTTTAGTTTACAACTACTCTTGAGAAAGACCTCATCAAGCCGAAATATGTGTAGAGAACAATATTTCATTAAATTATTTTGAAACATCTAAAAGCAGTGTACTAATTATTATCCCTGGTATTATTATTTTAATTTTCAGTTTGCTTCTTAGGAAACTTCATAAACTACAACTTAATTTAAACCTTTTTTACAGGGTGGCTCAAAAAAGTTATGCTTCTTAAGAAACCTCAAAAACTATGACTTAATTTAAGTTTTGATTACATACGAATATATAGGCTCGTAAAGGATTAAAGTGATTTATTTCAAAATCTACGCATTTTACGAATATCTTTTAAAACATTTTCGAGGTTTCTCAAGAAGCAAAACTCTTTGTAAGGAATAAGTTTTGTGCAAAGTCAAAATTTAAAAGAGGAATTATGTGTAATCGTATAACACGCTACTCAAGGGAATCGTCTGCTTGTAACGAACGTTGCATTGAAGCGTGCTCGCAGCTCAAGCGATCTCCACTACTAACTCCACTACGTAACGTTGCGTGTTTCCGTTACATTTTAACTCGCATCAAACGAACTTATCCTTTCGTGCTTGAAGAAGTTTCACTTTAAAAACCGCTGACATGTCTAAAAATTCATATTTTTAGACCCCTGTAATCAAAACTAAAATTAGGTTATAGGTGTCCATTGCAGGTTTCTAAAAAGCAGAACTTTAGTGGTAGTATTATAAATCAGCGTACTTAACGCATTTTTGCCCTAACTAGGGCGGGAATCTCTATTTTCCTCTCTAGTTACCCAACATTCCTAGCGAGAGAGCCAACAATGTTTTCCGCCAAGGTGCACACATTTTTCTGGGGTAGCTTTATTAAGAGTAAAAACTATACCTGTGCACCATCAAGTAATTTACTATGATTATTTCCCTCGCATTAATTTCGACCAATCATAATATTCAATATTTGTGCCAAAAACGGGTTTTAAGTCGAAAAACGTGTGACAGGATATGGCGGGAATTTTTTCGATTTTCTTCCCAGAAAATTTTTTGACAAGCATATGTTAGCAAAAATAGTTTAAATTACACTCTTTTTTATTTTCGTTGCTCTTCAAATAATCTTACTACATATCTCTCGTACATCTAAATTTTTCTATGGAAAAATTTGAATACGGATCTAGAAGTAATTTGGTTAAACAAATAGCATTCGCGCAAGTGGAAAATCCATGTTTTTAGCTCGAACTTTTAAAACCACTACCTCTCATGTTATTTGTGAGACCAAATTACTTAAAATCTCGTTTTCCGATTTTTTCCGGAGAAATTGAATGCACAAGGGGGATATTACTAGAATTTTTAAAATACCCTTTTTCTAAAAACCCAGGAAGGGTACCAAAAATATCCCAGTTCAAGACGGACGTATTTGTTACACAAAAAATAATTACTTTGATTAAAGGTTTCAATTTAAAAATAATAATTATGAAGTTCTAAGAGAAAAAAAAATAACAACTTACTACTCTATTTGATAAATTCAATATTACTGGCGTAAATTGCGACCTGCTCTTTGAAGAATTTATCTTTCTTAAATTTATTTTAAAGCTCATTTGAGACTCCCAACATGAGAAAAATGTTAATTTTGTTTTTGTACTCCCTCATTAAAATGCTATGAGCAAAAGAATGTCGAGCTTATTGTTTCATGCTTGGCGAGATAACAGAAGTCGCCTATCCCTAAAAACTATAGAGTTTGGAATAATTATGGTTAATCACAATTATGGGAAAACTTGAAGAATTTCATAAATGTGTTCTAGAAGATAAGAAATTGTTAAAAGCTGCAAGTTCAAGCGAAAAGTACAACGATTGAGATTGAATTAACTGTCCAACTTATTTGATTTTTACTAATATTATTTCTTAACACAAGCGATTATCCTCTTATCTGTTTAATGTGTCAATTTTTACTCTTTTTTTCCACGGTTATTATTACCTTGACTTTTTCATATACGTACCTATATATTTTTATTTTTAAACCAAACAAAATGATTCCAAGATTTTCATGTAAACTTACTCCTTTAAGTAGGTACCTGTTTACTTATTTGTAATAATTAAAGTTCCTTATGTTAACTGTTAAATATAGGATATTTAGTTTAGAGGTTTAAAACTATAGATAGACATCATGGTTTTGCCTTATACGTTACCGCATGCTGTTTTTCAAATATTAATGTTACTTTTAACACCATATTCGATTTAAAACCCAATTGGCATCACCTACCGCATGAGCACAAACTTAAATTTAAAAATCTTACCTAAAATTTGATATCAAAAAATCTCTCAGTACTCAGTTTTGGGCGCGGTTGTGAATTTATGAAATTTTTTGTTCGGCGAAAACCTAAATTTGAAAAATACCCTTTTTTCAAAATTTATATCTGGCAAGCCTACTCCCGAATATTTTCACGATGTAGTTATTTACCTCATCTAACTTGTTGGCGTTGCTGTTTCGAAGAAGAAAAATTCGCCAAGAGGACAAATAGATTAATTACCATTTTGGGGGTTGTCATTATCAGACATTAACTTATATGTGTATCTATCATAATCTAATAAATTCGAAAAATTCCATAGCACATGCCAATAATAATGTTTCCAAAGCTATCAAGTAAGTGGAAAATATCGTGAAGTTGTCACACAAATTATACTTAACGTTTAAGCTACTGGGAGTATTCAACTCAAATGATAAAAGTATGAATTTAATGGGCACGATTTAGGCAGAATGTTAATGGCGTGAAACGAACATTTGTTTAATTTTACCGCTCTTAAAAGTTCGACGCCGGCTGCGTGCAAATTTTTGTTTTCTTCTCCTCACAGAAACTTTGGAAATATTATTTAATTAGATATTCAAAATTTTATATTTAAATGGTGTTAATTATTATTTGGTCTTATGGAGGGCGAGTTTAAAACTGCTCCTCTCTTAATATGTTTAAATCTACGAATTAAAAAAAAAATTGTTTAGATTTGGAGCTGGATTATAAATTATGATCGTAATTTTAAATCTCAGAAGAGAACAAGGCATCAACGTTTACGATTTTATTTTATTGTGATAAATGAAATAATAATTCATAAATAATGCAATTCATAAATTGCGTATATGGATTTTATTGGACTTTGGAAGATTTAGTTATCCAATATCCAGGTAACGATATGAATGTTTAAGTTGTAAAATATTTGCAACTTTTTAAAACATTAGTGATATAATTGTCTAAATTAAGTCCTAGATGTATTTCCTCGTTCGTAATGTGCAACCTTTTATTATCGGGAATGATATTAATGAGGTCCAGAGGTCCCAAAAACATTAATTCTAATTTGAATACAGTTTAATACTCGAAACATATTTTTTGAAATATTTACTATGGAATTTAGATTAGTATTGATTTTTCAGTATGCAATATCTGAAGGATGAAAGGAAAAATACGTCTAGGTAACATCGGTGTAATAATGATTGATGATCTGGAAGATCTGCATTTTTAACGTAAGTTTTCGGGTGCATTAGAATGGACACATAGAATGCTAAAATATTTCGGCACCTCAGGACTTCTTTCAAATGGGAGGAGAATAATAATACTAAAATTAAAAATGTGATTTATGTAATAGACAAAAAAGTATTATCATGTTGACACTTATGATTATCGAGTTAATTAAAAAAAGTATATACAAGGCTTCATTTAACTCCAGTATGTTGCCGGGCTCTGATGATCCCGTTTTTGAAGACTTATGGGTATTGCTCCAAATACGGCTCGTGAGACCTACCAGCATTTTATTAAGACCTCGGAGGAGCTTAAAAATAAATACAAGCTCAGTAAATTGCTGCTTACTTGAGATTTCAATTTGTCAATAGTCAATTGGGTGATGGTTTTCTTGCGGCTTTTGAGCTTTCTTCGCCTGTGGAGGAGGTTTTAATCACAGGAATGTTTGTTATGAGCTACAGCAGACTAATCCTAACGAATTTAGCAGATATATGGTTCTTGTTTTTTTGCGATAAGCTTCCTCATTTCACAGTGAGGCCAGCCCACCTACCCTTTAGTCGAGTTGTGCAGCAGCATAATCCACTTGAATTGCAATTTTCATTATCATCTCCTGCTAGTTTAGAAGGTTGCGATGATGTGGTCTATAACTTTGACAAAGCGGACTACCACAGTCTTAATAATTACTTTTTGTCATACGCTCCCAAAAATAGCTATTTTACGGACTCATTTGAGTCCGTAAAATGCTTCTTTTTAGGCCTAGTCCCTAAAAGTCGTCATGGCAACTTTTACGGACTATTCCAAAATTCCTGAATAGTTCTAAATGTCAAATTTCGAATGACATGACAAAATTGTCAAATAGTTGCTACGATATCAAATTCTAAGCTAACTTTGTCGTACATTATGATTTCAAAAATTATGATAAATTTGCAAATTTAGGCGTTCTGAAGAATTGCAAAAAGCGTATAAATAAAAATTAAATTTTGGGAGCGTATGACAAAAAATAGTGTTTGTCACACGTACCTAAATGAAGTTTTTCAGGACTTATCTGCTATTCCGGACCCGGCTAACGCCTCGTCCGGAAACAGCAATGATTCGTCCTGAAAAACTCCATTTTAGGTACTTGTAACAAAAATAACTATTTTGAGTGTTTACTGGGGATGGTTGGAAAGTGTACAGACGGTGATGGCAGTGTTAGAACTTTTTATGGCATTATATTTAATGGTATTGAGAAGTATGCTTCAAAAAATTATAGAAAACGCATCAGGTGTTCCAGCTGGTACATCAGTGAAACTAAGAACGTAATAAGCAAGAAGAATAAAGATTACCGGAAAAATAGATTTTCTAGGAGCAGGAGATAACCAAAATGGGTGATAGAACTGAAACATTAAGTATTTCGGGTCTTATGTGAATTCACTCAATGAGGACCATGGTATTCCTAAGAGTATGCAAGTACAATGACCAAAATAAATAAACACCAAATGAAATTGCAGAAGCCTTCGCAGAACATTTTGAGGGATTACTCGGACCAGCAAATTCCATTAATTTTGAAAAGTAGATGAATTTCCCTTATTCATTATTCTTTCACTTCTGAGGAAGTTATCGGTAGGTCACTAGATAAGGGCAAGAGCACGAGTTCAGATGGAATACCTTCAGTGTTCCTAAAGAACTGCTATGACTCTTTCGCGAGTCTATTGAGTCTTGTTGTTTACCAGGCATCTTTTGTTCGGGACAATTTTCCAACATTGCGGAAGCCTTCCTGGCTTGAGCCAGACTTAAAGGATCAAAAAAGGACATAAAAAACTATTGTGGTGTTTCTCTGATGCCTATTATGTCTAAAGTGTTTGAGTCGATAGCTACTGGGAAGCTTTTTGAATGCTTTAAACATCAGATATCGTCCGATCAAACATGGCTTCTTCAAAGGCGATGAACTGCTATTAATTTGGGAATATTTCAGGACTATGTGATAAGTAGCATTTTCAGGTGGACGTCATTTATATAGACCTCACGAAGGCTTTCGACCGAGTCTGACACGGGCTGTTTATGGATGGTCTTTCAACCCTAAGGTTTTCCGGTTCATATCTTTGGTGGATTCAGGCCTATCTTACCGATCGGTAGTGTCTCGCCAAATAAGATCCATGACATACACAGCGGTTTTTGCCGAATCGGCTGGCGAGTCGGACGCCGACTCGGCGTGTATAATATACTTTGCAAATGGGGAAAAACACACACGGCGGCGAATGACGAGTCGCTGCTTGTTTGCCACTTCGGCACGTCATCTGATGCATGCGCCGCGCCGCGGCAAAAACAGCTGTGTGTGTCATGGTCGCCGACTCGGCAGCCGATTCGTCACAAGCCGCTGTGTGTGTCATGGCTCTAAATGTTACGTCAGGCATGCCGCAGCGCTCTCATTTGGGCCCGTTTTGTTTTGTTTTATGAATTCTGTTACGTCTGTGTTTGGGCAATGCGCGTGTCCCTTGTATGCGGATGATCTGAAATTGTTGTTAATTCTGTCGATAACTGTTTGGCACTCTAACGGGACTTGACTAATCCAGTCAAATGGGGTAATTTGATTGTTTAGAGTTGAATATTCTCAAATACAGAATTTGCAGTTTTATAAATGTAAAAGCCTTTAGAATCTCAGTATTTCATTCAAGGCGTTGCTTTGGAACCAGTGAATAGTTTCAATGACTTGGGTGTAGTTTTTAGCAGCGGCTTGAGTTTTAATAAAAATATTGATAACATAGGGCTGAAAGCAACAAGAATGTTGGGCTTTCTTCGTCGTACCTGTTCACATGTTTGTGATACTAGAGCTATTAAATCTTTTATAAAACATAATAGTGTTATATGGAGTCATGTCTATAATTGTTACATACATCGCACAGAACAGGTTCAAAACAAATTTGTGAAATTTTTATTGTACAACTTGAAGTTTCCGTATAAGGACTTGCCATATTTGACATGCATTCAATTGGCAGGACTTCAAGGTCTTGAACAATGCAGAAAAAATTCATTGGTACTCTTTTATTTCAATTGAATAATGGCCAAATTGAGTGCAGTCAATTATTGTCATTGGTTCTTTTTCGAATACTCTAAAGAATAACATGACAACTGTTTCCCATTGTACACTATCGAACTGACTATGGAACTTAATGTTTCTCCAACAGGCTAATGAAAAATCATAACGGACAATCCAATGTATTGAACTATTCAATTATTGTGTTTTGAACAGAGAGTGATAAAAGAAGACAAATAGGTCAATAACTTAAGATTGAGTTTCTGAGGTGGATTGTAAAAACTTATATGTTCTATTTGGAGTTATTAACTGTAATTATTTTTGATAAATAAATAAATTAATAAGTTTCGTTCTCATCTGTATTAACAAATTTAGAAGCGAAGACATCATTGAACTTATTACTGGTAAAAAAGTCAGTTGTAGGAATATGTTCTGAAGGCTTTCCTCAGGCCATTTATATTATGCTCAAGTTCTTAAAAATGAGATAGTAATTCTCTTCTAGAAAATATTTACTTAATTTATCGTTAGTATTCAAAATCTGTGGCGTTTGGCTTTAACTTATCACCTCAGGCTTCTCGTCGAAGAGCACTTCGGGATTCTTCCTTAATAACATTAGTATGATTTTTTCATACAGACAATGCCTAGTTTTCAGTAAATCCTGGTAATTATCTCATATTATGTGTATGATTAATGTCACTAATCGTATTTTATCCACTCTTAAGATGGGGAATTATAAGATGGTTTCTTGAAATCTGAATACGAGATTTTTCTATGAATTGCTAAATTAATTATTGTCTTTTTTGCTCAAAAAGACTCCCGAATGTATTTATAATGTTGCGTATTTTCGTATATTTAAATTTTCTTCTTTTTCTTTCTATTTAAATATTGCCCTATTTCGAGCATGGAATACCGCGTAGACATTTTGTCTTTTTTCTCGCTTTAGCATCAACTGCATGGTAAATTTTATTTTATATACGACTTGCTTTGTAGTTGGAGTTTGGAATCGAGTGACTAAAAACTAGAAGGCTTTAAAGTAGCTGCTACTTTCAATGATATCCTATGTTCTGGCTTACCTGCTTATCTTATTAGGTATTTCTCAAGCCCGAAAATTTGTGATCTCGCTTAAAAATGTCTACTCGGCGCAGACAACGCTGGCTTTGTTAATTGTTTAATTTATTTCTCAACAGCAGGAATCGCAGCAAATGGGTGATTTTCTCAGCAGAATCAATGCTTGTCTTTTGCTGTAAGTAAATCACTAGAAAAAATTGAGCGAGTCTGCTATTACTCGAGACACTGGTGTGTAAACATATCTTATATCGGCATCAACGACATGAAAATCTAATGCCACCTTAGGCCGCGTGACACCGGAATATAGGCAATTTGGAATTGGTTGTCTATATTCTGGCGTTAGAAAGAACACGTTTTACAAGGAAACGCTGAAGTAGACGACTACGCATGGGTTTGATGTCACATCTGCTTGCATATTTCCGTCTCATTTGCCGAGATTACCCTCATACCGCCGCGCCGCGTCAATAAAATAACGAATTCATCATTCACGTCAATAAAATAATGAATTCATCATTGTGTCTTGATCAATTTGTCCCACAGATAAACTCAAGACATAAACATTCTATATAAAGAATGGATCCTAAAATATAACTAAAGTTACTAAGTTTACTTTATTTATAAATATTTTAAATGGGACTATCGAATAAAGTAACAAATATTATTTTTGTTTTTCTTAGAAGAAAACCATTTTTATAACAGTACCACGTTTAAACACCTTTGGCAATCTATAGCTCCGTAGGATATTATTAAACTATATAGAGACTAGATAGATTACGACTTCCACTTCGCTGTCTGTTGAATCAACATGTGTCGGGTAACGGCTCTTTGTCGCCATTTTGGGTGACCTGTGGTAATCGTTCAGGGACCGTTTGGGCTCCCCAAGGAATCGGACGTTCTAGCCAGCGTAGTCTGTGCCATTGTAGTTTTTCTTTGCCAGAACAAATACCCATTCACGCCGGTACCCAGACCGGGGGAACCGGATGTTTCCGTGGGACCATTTTTTACTGTGCATTTCATAGCTTAGCTTTTTGTTCAAGAGCGGGGAATCACCAGAGGCACAGGCCCATCATACTAGAGGTTCCCACGTAAGAGGCCCCTCTGCCGAAAGAGGGAAGTGCTGGCAATTGCCTCGTAGCATAGCCATAAAACAAGCATGCAAGCAAGATTATCATAGCTAATGAACCAAGCAGCTATTTGCCTTTCGTTTCTGAAAGCACCATTGGCGTTCGCCGGGCTATCCGGCTATCCTAGAAAACAAAATGGTGCCCAAGCGGTTATTCGCATTGCGTTACTTATTTATAAGCCGTGCCATTTCATGAAAAATTCGTTTTTTGGTTTTTCTAATTTTTGTATAATTTAATATGAACAAACGTCTGGTGGCAGAGGCAAAGTCTTATTTTGCCTCTCAATATCGACGCCTGTGATAAAGACCAAATTTATTATCTTGTCTCACTTACCACCAACTAGTCATGATGGCATTGATTTTACTAGACAGCTGCTCAACAAGGCTACTAGTTTCAAGAAAGTGTCAATATGCTATTTTCACTTATTAATTTTACAATACTTCCTATAATAGTTAATAATACAGGTTAATGCGAACATCACATAAAGAAGGACGAGGCTCCTTCTTTATTTGCTTTGAACACTATGTACTAAAACCGACTTTCCGTAGTTGTTCGGATGCGGAAGTGACATTAGCCACTTAATAGCTACAAAGTTATAACTGCTGATTCGATCTAAAGTTTGTGGAAATTAGCTTATGCTGGATCTCAGTTGGTAATCTTCTCTTGATGAACTTAATTAACATTTAAGAAGATAGTCAGATTGCAGAAAATATTTTATTTAATTGGAATTTATCTTGAAATAAAATGATTCATTACGAGAGAAAACTGCAATTTTTTCATTGAGATAAGATGACAGATTTGCGCCGAATTTGTTATACATACACAGTTTTGGTGAAACTGGATTCATTTTTATCGCTCGGACCTATATGTAACAATTGGATATATACCAGATGGTATCAATAAACTGTCGCAACCTACAAATTAAAAGTTTCTTAAATAAAATCATAGATAATTTAAATTTGAATGTCAAAATCATCTCTTAGTTTGGAAATAAGAAGAAATGAAAACTAAGGGAGCAATTTTCTTTGACTTATACCAAAATATTATTCCATTCATACCATATCATCAGAAAGCTGTATTCTCTCCGTGCGTTTGAACGACATGCGCAGTAGAAAAAACATTTCAGCGAAGTGAGCGATGCAATTTTTAGGGTGGTGGGACATTTATCAGATTTGACATTCTATACCAACTGTCAATTTTTGGGAAAAAGGGGCTATTCTGTTTTCAGCTAAGGGCATCTGCCAGAGCCCATGCTACTAATGGCTTTAGCTACCTCTCAATTTATGGCCAAGTTAGACCATATCATTTTTAGCACAACCGCGTATTTAGTAAATTAATAATTTTGGGGCAGGTGCCCTATATTATTTTTAAGTTTATGTTGTCTGTCAATTTTCGGTGAATTGAGCTATATTATTTTTAGGTTAGGCCTTTGATCAATTATCTTAACATTATTATTACGTTATTATTGAAAATAATCGTAATCTAGCACTAAGATACTAAATTATTCTCTACCACACCATGTTGGATGTACCTAATGTATTTAAATATTAATTATTTTATTTTTAAATTGCCAGCTATATTTAAATAATATTAATTATTATATAGATTTAACACTTACTAAAAGCCTTGCAATCTCATCGGATCGAATCCGCTTTAATAGCCGAGTCATAACAACTACCTTTAAAAAAAAAGATTTGAAAGTAATGGTATATTATGGACCATAATCATCAGGGTGTATTATGGTTCATTGTATGGGTGTCAAATTCTATACTTCATCTATAATGCTATAAGCATACAGAATATATCTAGAATGTAAGTTTCAATATTTACATCAACACATACCTATGTTGACATTTCTCGTTTCCATAGTTGTAGGACTCGGATTGCCTATTACGAATTCATAATTACCCTTGTGGTTTTATGAGTAATTATAATTGCACTTGTATATGCATTCAGAGGATAACGCTCTGAATATCATAAATATTATATGTCTATTATTAAATGGTTGCAGATTAAAATTTAAATATTGATTCCGTGTAGCAAATAATGACGATCTATCATCTGTGTTCGGTCTTGTTTGAGCTCTCGAACGTTATGGGTGGGTCTCTTTAATTCGATCGAGATGTGAAATTAAAAGTAAATTATGTATTTCACTACATCTTATTTGTAAAATAAATAACTGTTTTTACTAATCATAGTAATTATAGGCTTCATAACTTTATACACTAGATATCTGGTACCTCAGAAACCGGGCATTAAAGGTGTCGATTTCCAATGGATTTCATATATCAACTTGCAAGGGCAAATATTTTTTAAAGGTTTAGTTGATGTTTAAACGCGAAACTATTTGTTCCATGCTTTTAGAAGCCTTACACCTTTGTTTGGGTAATAAATGCTAGATGCTTTAATAACATGAATTTTTTGTGGGATTAAAAATATAGAGCAGCATAAAGAGATACATATAAGTGACGAACTAGGCCTCCAAAATAAAAAATTGTTTTACTGAAAATGTTAATAAAAATGCATAAATCAATAATATCTCTGCGTTTCTATCTGAGTAAATTAAATCTTCTGACTTACATTTTTGGGAATAAAATAATGATGAGATAGACAGGTAGTCAAATTTAGCTCAAAATAAAATAAGCGTGTGCACTATGTGCACATATCAGAAGTGAAACTTCTTAAACTTAAACACCCTAGCCTCGGATTTGGTTAAAAAGTGTTTTTTTTTTAATATACCACTCAGTTTAAAGTTTCGCTTATGTCTTGACAAGGTAATATAGCAAATCCGATATTTTTATCTTGTAAACTAACAAAGATATCCCAATAGCAATATTCTCATATTTTTCTTCCGCCAGGCCGTGTTCTCAATGTCCTCATCGTCTGTCGTTGTGCGTTCGCCCGCCGATTAACAAAAAGGGAAGGCCTAAATGAAAAAAGACTATTCTTCATAAAAGTGTCGCTTATGTCTTGACAAGGTAATAGAGCAAATCCCATATTTTTATCTCGTAAACTAACAAATATATCCCAATAATTAAACGCCCTACCCTTATACATATCTTAACGGAAAAGTAGTTTTTTTAAATTTAACTCTCAATTAACAAAAAGGGAAGGCCTAAATGAAAAAAAAAATATTCTTCATAAAAGTTTCGCTTATATCTTGACAAGGTAATAGGTAGAGCAAATCCCATATTTTTATCTTGTAAACTACAAGAGATATCCCAATAACTATATGCTCATATTTTTCTTCCGCCAGGCCGTGTCGCTCATCCACTGTCGCCCCGGTGCGGCGGCGGCGCCGCGGCCTTTAAATTTTACTCCCGGCGCGCGTTAAGAAGTTTAACTTCAAAAATCGTATAACTAAAAATGTTTTGATTTGCTTGTTATGAATTTGAGTTAATGTGGTAATATTATTTTTGGGAGTTTATACCACAAGCAGATTAACCAGGCGTAATATTTGCAATTCGTGAGAGTGAAGGTGTACCAGGATAGATTAATAAATACCCGTTCGGCAACTCAGAGTCAACCTGAAGACAGGTGGATCCATTTAAAATTAGCTATTATAGAACCTTGTAATAAGTATCTGAAACCTGAGAAAAGATCAAATCGAAAAGATTGGATGACTACTGAAATATTATTACATAGAGAAGAAAGAAGAAACTTGAAAAATACAGACAAACAGAAATATAAAGAAGTACAGAAGATCATGAAATATAACTGTCGCCAAGCTAAGGAGGAGTAGCTAAAAGAGACATGTACCAAGATAGAGACTGCGCGACTCACATAGTGTACATAAAAGGATAAAATAGTTTACTGTGTTTGATATTAAAGATCATCTGATTTTATGGGAAAAATATATCAAAACCCGTTTCAATCACCAAAGATAAGAAATAACTGCCAACACTAGCAATGAAACTGGACCATCTATTTTAAAAGAAGAGTACAAGCGGCAATAAAATCAGCCAAAGATGGGAAAGATACAGACCCTCATGATCTACCTGCAAATATGCTTAAGTTGACTGAAGACTGAAGAACAACATTTAGGTGCTGTAGCTTCCCTATTTAATAAGATCTACGAAACAGTAATAATACCAAACGAATGGCGAATGCGAAACATACCGTAGGAATCATAGGATTAGCCTAATGAGCCACACACTAAAGATCTTTCTCAATTTCGTCCGCCGTAGGATGTATAAGAAGCTGGAAGAAGATATGACAGATACTCAATTTGGTTTAAGAAATGGATTTGGCACAAGGGAAGCTTGTGGTAAGTGTGTCTGTTCGCGTCCGATCTGAATTAACAAAAGCAGTGAAAACCAAGCGAGGAGTCAGACCATATTGTGTTCTTTCACCACTCCTCTTCAACATCCACTCAGAGGATATCTTCACCAAAACCCTCGAAAATGATGCTGGTGTACCGTGGAATGCGAGCTAACAGCATTCCACTGAACAATTTGCGTGATGCGGAGGATACAGTACCTCTCGCCAAAAACAAGACCTTCAGAATATATTGAATAATGTCATCACAGTTAGTCGAAAATATGATCTGACACTCAATGTTAAGAAGAGCAAATACATGATTGTTACCAAAACTGAAGTACCCAATTAACATCTGTATGTTGAAGGCGAAAGGCTGGAAAAAGTTGAGAGGTATGACTACCTAGGTACAAAGCCCGTGCGTCCTTTGTGAAGATCAAGAAATTGCTCTGTAGTCGCGATCTGAGCCTGGCTCTGAGAAGTCGAATGCTCAAATGTGATATATTCCCAGTATTTTGCATGGTGTAGAAGCTTCGATTCTCAACGTGATTGCGAACGGAAGCTAGAAGCCTTCGAGATGCGGGCTTACTGTAGGATATTGAGAATATCATAGACAGAACATGTGACCAACGTGGAGGTTCTGAGAAGAATGGAGTAAGGCGTAGAGATCCTACAGGAAGTAAAAAAAGAAAATTGTAATATGTCGGCCACATCATGAGAGGTTCAAAGTATGAGATTCTGCTAACTGGTAATCCAAGGAAAAATTGGAGGAAAAAGTTCCGTTGGAAGCAGAAGAATATCCCGCTAAAATGGTTTAATGGCCGCAGCTTCCAAAATCAAAATAGCAATGATAATATAGCCAACCTCCGTATTAGGGACGATACGTAAAGAAGAAGATTCGCAAGGATTTTCTTAGAAAACATCTTTATTTTTCGTCTGAATTACAATCGACCCGACAGCCACCGATAGCCATCTTTTGCTCCCGACAATCAGGTCAGGCGACTTTGTCTTTCGAAAGCGGCTTATATTATCGTTATTTAACAATAATAAGTTGAACTACCACAACATAAATTTTAGGGAATAAACTTATCAACCGACATTTAAAGATACATAAAAGGGATTAAATAGTCATGTATGTATAGCTTTACCAAGAATATTGCCAAAAATTCACAAAACAACAAAATAGGTATCTGCATTTCAATACCAGGATAAATTAAAATCTGCTAATTTGCTTGTTATATTTCATGAAAAGTAATTTATAAATATTTTTTTGAGAAAGTAAATAGATGTACAGTGTTTTCTTACCTTTTGCACTATACCTGGACATGTAAGACAAAATATGATAAATACTAAAGGTGAGAGCCTTTCACGTATTAACTACTAAAAAAGTGGCGAAAAGCAAATGAGCATCGTAAATATCAAATTTTGAAATGTGTTTTAAATGGAATACCTTACATTATTACATTTTTAGACTCTGCGGAATGTTCTATACCTATCTCTAACCGTTTGTGAAATATTAACAGAAGTTTTGAAAATCAAAATCTTTGCAACTAAACGATTTAACTTCGAGCAAAACGGTTTGCACTTTCTTATGGTCTGGCCTGTTTAACCGGAAATAGCCGAAAACCGGAAAATGTACAAAATCGAAAGTTGATGCCAAACAGATTATGAAAACTTGAAAGTGCAAACCGTTTCGCTCTAAATTAAAAGTTGTTTAGATTCTGCAGCCTGTCAAAGATGCAGATATTTAAATTTTCAACTTTCGATATTTAGATCGGCATAATATTATATAAGATGTTTGTAGAACATAAAATGTGTAGTTTTCCATTAAAAAACAGAAGTCTATCTGTCAGACTTTATCTTTACCATACGTTTTATTTAATTATTATATTTAACTCAATATTCCATACTGTATTATGTGAAATTATGTCTGCTCGTATAGTTCACAGTGTTATATTAAATAAAAGAAGCCCACATAGAAATATAACCTATTCAGGGTAAAATTTTGCTTTGCAAACAGCACCATTCAAATCAAGCTAATGAGAGTGGTTTGAATCCCTATGGTTGGCTTCATGTAAATACCCTTTTGGTTTATAATTATATTTGCGTGCTTTGATGACGAACACTTTGTTAAGACATATTAGAGTAGTTCCATATAGGCTTGTAATTTCCCCTTGATTCATTCCTTCATTTAAAAGATATAAACAGTTTCATTTCAAAGACTGTCTTAAACAATGAATATTAAGATTTGATAACTACAAACCACTAATAATCCATGGACAGAATCAATGCGGATTGAATAAAATTGACATATTCATAACTTGTTAAAAATAGCACGTCTATTGGGATTATATTTAAAAATGAATACCTCTATTCGAGAGTAAATTTAGTTTTAATATTCAGAACGATTTATTATTACAGTATTCTTAAAACACAATTATAAATAGGCAAACATTTTGTTTCTACTTATATAATGATGCAATGAAAACATAACCAATATTCTATGAATTTCTTAAATTGCTGATATAATCTTTAATAATTTGCAATTATGTGTCTTAATGGTATGCTATTGCAATTTTCGATTATATTTATTTTTAAGTTTAAAAATGGCTGGTTCGGAGATTTGATCCAGTCTGTACAAATTTCGAGCAGCAGTAATGCTGAAAAAATTTCGACAATTTTAAATTATAATTTTGCAAACCGGTATGCACATATAGAAATTAATTTTTAGTGACACTATAATATTTTTTACCTGATCTACATGCACAGTTAGAAATTAATTTTTGGTAACACTATAATATTCTTTACCTGATCTACCCTGTCCTGTATGCATTAATTGATGATAATGTCTTTATTTTTTAAAAATCTCTAACTTTACATCGACTATAAAACGTACATTTCGAGATACCCCCTCGCTTAATTTTATAGATAGGGAGTTGCGGTTTTCGCGACGCGGTGGCACGGTGCTATTTTTTTGTGAAACTAAACATGCCGTCAACAAAAATGTCATAGCCCTCTTAGATTTTGAGATACAGGGTGACGTTGAAAATTATTTCACCCCCGTATCTCACTTGTCTTAACTTATTAAATAGCTGAAAATGTATTCTTATAGAACTTTCTTCCTTAGAATCCAGTGGCGTAGTTTGTTTTATTCTTGCGTCGTCCATTTTATAGTTGAAAAGCAAACATATATTTTTCTTAATGGGTATATTTTTAAGTAATTAGGCATTTTCTGGGTTTTCCGAAATTATATAATAGTATATATTTATTTTTAAAACTAGCTGAATAAACTACAGTTTTCTCAAAATACGTCATGTTATTTAATAGTAAGCAATGACAAATGAAAATTTTGCAAACAAAAAAAAATGACAATATGTCAGATCGCTTGTTAAATCATATTTAGGGATGACTGGCAAGTTATAAGTTTAGAGTTGTCTTTTCGTTTTTAAAAATGGCTGAAATGGAAATATATCGGAACTTTGAAAAGTATGATATGTTGGTCTGTTACATACAATCCAATGAAAATTCAATTGAGGTCTCACAACTATATCTTAACAGGTACACATTTTCCTAATTCAGTCCCTAATTATTTTGTATTATTGTGCATCTTTATACTTTTTCTGATCGTTTTTCTATACTTAAAAATAATTTAATTAATCATGGATCATTTACGCGACCAAGACTAGAAGCATACATAAGGAACATTAAGCTATTCGGGATTCCAGTACTAATATACTAATTGTTTTTTATTCTTTACGGTGTTAAAAAGTCATTATGTAATTTTTGTAAATTAGCATGCTTTACTAACTTTTGCATTTTTTAACCACCCTGTATATCGCGGTTTTAAAATTTTGTACCTGCTAAAGAAATATTAGTATTTTTTTTTTCTTAACCTATGCTTAGTTTTGAATTCCAGTCTAATAAGTTAAACGTCACCTTTTATCTTTAAAAAGTAATATATCATACAAAATATAAAGAAGATCCCCAAACTTGTTTTTTTTACAAATTAATTTTTATAAAATTTTTAGGTATTTGCTTTCCACTCTGTACAGGGTGGCTCGAATTCGAGTCTATGTATGGGGAACTCGAGAATCGCAAAAGATACAGTGTCGGTCAAATTAGGGCAAAATTGCGCATATTCTCTAACCTATGCTTAAAACTAGAAAGTTTTAAAATTCCGGGTATTTACGAAGATATCCCGAAAAAAACCGAAATATTGAAAAAGTATTTTAATTTTGTCCTGAGCTTATTTACAATCGGATTTCAAGTTGCACTTTTGCAATGGTGATATCCCGTTTGGAATTCGACGTTTCGTCTTCAAAGGGCCATCATCGACTTTATTTTTTTAATACGAACTTTAATTTTTTGTTATCGTTTTTCAGATGATATTGCCGTTATTAATATGAATATGTTTTTAATTTTTTTAAGTCTTTTTTTATTATTTTTATTTTAAATATATATATTTTGCTTTGGGATAAAAAATTAAATGAACCTGTTTTTTTAATTTTTTTTTATAAAAATAAAGGCTAGGATATATTTTATAGAATACAAAAAATTCAAAAGGAACTTTA
Organism: Pissodes strobi; assembly: GCA_016904865.1. Lineage (NCBI taxonomy): Eukaryota > Metazoa > Arthropoda > Insecta > Coleoptera > Curculionidae > Pissodes > Pissodes strobi. The sequence goes on from MU181966.1 coordinate 397,811, forward strand.
AAATTACGTCAAGCAAGATAAGTAATTTAGAAAAAAATAAGAACACAAATAAAAAAAAATAAAAAAGTTATCACATATTCATATTAATAGCGCCAATATCATCTGAAAAACGATAAAGAAAAATTGAAGTTCGTATTTAAAAATAGAAAGTTGATGATGGCCCCTCGAAGACGAAACCTCGAATTCCAAACTGGATACCACCATATTGGATAGAACGAAAAAGTAGCAATGCAAAAGTGCAATTCAATTTGAAATCCGTTTTCAAATAGGACCAGGAAATAAAATAAAACGATTTTCTAAATTTTGGTTTTTTTCCGAATATCTCCGGAAATTTTTGGAATTTTAAAACTTTGTAAACGGCGTATTCTTAGTCTCCAAAATGCGCAATTTTGCCCTAATTTGGCTGACAATGTATCTCTTACGGTTGTCGAATTTGAGCCACCTTGTAACATAAACTCGAATTTGAGCCACTCTATACAAAGAAATATTAACAATATTAAAAACACCTGGTAGCCTAGTCGATAAACCATGTGTCCTAATACTTTGAAAACTCCATAGAAAATATTTTTCTAGTACCGTGCCTAAAATACTCCCTTTACGCACACTCTAAAATTCGTAAAATATACCTTCTGAATGCAGTGTCTAAAATAAATTACTTTACCCACTAGTGCGTAAAGTAAGTCTGGCATATTTTTTGACATCATTGTTTTGAATGTGTCAATATCAGTATGACATTAAAAGATAAGTGATATTCAAAACACTGATTAATTTAGCAGTGACTATTCGGAGTTAAAAGTAGTGGTTCTCAGGATCACTACTTTGAACCTCGGTTAGTTACTTGAATCACTCGTTATATTAGTCAGTGTTTGAAGGTGTAAATGTCAGTAGGGTAATATGTATACAGTGTGTCCCAAAAGTTCCCCAATGTCCAATTATCTCACTAACTTTTTCGACGCACTATATGGTATTTGGAACAGAGGAAAATCAACATTCTGCATTCGCTGGAAGTACAGGCGACTTGCCACTTCGAGAAATCGCTGTCAGCTTTTTATTTTTAAATGCAATACCCATTTTTTATTTTTTCCCTGCTTAATTTGCTGTATACTGGTACTAAAATATCAGGTTCCGAATTTGAAAGTAGGTCCAAATAAATGCTCTTTCTCAGAGCAGATATCCCGTGTAAAAAAATTGTTGCACCAATTTTGGTTCTGACATCTACCTTTAAGAAATGTGTCGCAGATAGGACACTGACACAATACATTAATAATTTTCTATACTCATAGAGTCTAAAATCACTATCTAAAATGGTTCGCTTAACTGAAAGGGAGAATATTACATTACTTATGATGAGCGGTCCTGCAGACCATGTTAGGGCATACACAGAAGTCGATATTTTATTTCAAAATTTATCTTCAAATCGACATCCAATCTGTGCCTCAACTGTTCAAAGAATGCATTGGGGTTTGGAATGTTCGGCAACATGCACTAAAACAGAGTTTTATCCACAATACCGAAACGGAATTTAGGCACTCGACGCGCGTTTCGCTAACCATGTTAGCATCATCAGGAGGTGATTAAAACTATTCAGAGAATAGTAAAATGGTTTAATGATACTGGCAGCATAAAAGAGCGACCTAGATCTGGCCGCCCAGAATCAACCACAAATGAAGAAAGAAGCTTAAAAGATTTACAGTCTTTTGTTGCAAATCCCCATTGTTCGTTGCGAAAAACCGGTCTAGAAATCGGTTGGAAGAATTTTAACCTAAAATAAATTTCACCCTTTCAAAATTCACCTGGTACAGAAACTTTCCGAAGACGATTTCGAAAGAAGTGTTGAATTTTATGAGACAATGATGAATAAACTAGATCAAAATCCAAACTTCTTAAAAAAAATTGTGTTTTCGGACGAAGCAACGTATCCGCTCTTAGGCATTGTAAATCGCCAAAATTGCAGATACTGAAGCGATGAAAATCTCCATTGAATGCAGCAAGTGCATACCCAGTATCCACAAAAAGTCAATATGTGGGCTGGAATATTTAGAGGCCACATAGTTGTTCCGTTTTTTATTTAAGGAAACCTTCCTTCCGAAAGATATTTGGAAATGCTTCAAAACATTATGGTTCATGAAATTAGACGTTGGGCTGGTTCAGACTACCAAAATATTTCAACAAGATGGGGCTCATCCACCTTATGGTCGACTGGACCGTGAATATTTAAATTTAACTATTCCAAATAGATGGATTGGCAGTAGAGGGTTCATGCAATAGCCAGCTAGGTCCCCTGACCTCTCATCTTTAGATTAGTTCTTTTGGGGTCATTTAAAAAATACAGTATATGTAAGTAAACCTGAAGATATAGGAGACATACAGTAGCGCTCATTAAATGAAGCTGATCAAATTACGGAAGAAATTATCCGAAATATGCTTCAGAGATTTTATTATAACCTGGCGTATTGTCAAGAACTACAAGGAAATATTTTGTGCATTTAATAAAATAGTTTTCGTTTTAAAGTTACGGTTTTGAATTACCTACAGATGTTTTTATTATGGTTTTAAAATAAAAATAAATTCTTTGATGCCTTTAATTTTTTCAATATGATTTCTTAGACATAGAAATAATGTTTTCTTGTTTATTTACCTAATCCTTGTTGACAACAATCTATCAAAAGTACTTATACATCAAATCGAATTGTCACAGTGTCCAACCTCCGACACATTTGAAAAGCTAGATGCCAGAACTTAAAAAGGTGCAACACTTTTTTTACACGGGATACGTTTCCTGCTCTAAGAAAAAACCATTTATTTGGACTTATTTTGAATTTCGGATCCTGAGACTTTAGTACCAGTATACAGCAACTTAAGAAAGGAATAAAACAAAAATAATAAAAAGTGGGTATCACATTTAAAAATAAAAAGTTGGAGATTTTCGAAAGTGCAACGTCGCCGGTACTTCCAGAGAAGTTTTGGTACACACACACACACAGTATTTATAATTCAGCAGTGAATAATCCGAATTCAAAGTAGTGGCTTTAATTTGTTTTCTATTTATTACGAGTATTCCTAATTTTTGCACCACAATAATAATCATTTTAACAATAAGTAAGTTGCCATTCATTACTATTGAAGCGCCTAATTAATTTGTACAAAATATTTTTAAGCCTTTATAGAGCCAAGGTTTATTAAGTATTATTTTAAATTGCCCGAGGAGAAATTTATCAAATATTTTCATACCTAAGTCGTGAGATGCTTTCAAAGAGCCTGTATTATTATGAGATAAACCTGCCACTGTAAACACGTTTCCAGGCTCTTTTCCCGAAATTATGTTCCTAGCGCATACATACAGTAAACAGATTCATGGTCCAAAAAACCAGAATTAATCAATGTATAAGCTACGTCCGCAACATAAAGATTAAAACATATCCAATTAGTATAGGATAATAGTGGGCATTAGAAAGAAAGCTTTTATAAAAGCATTGTCTGATCTCCTGTGATACTCGTGGGTGATAAAACTACCCAAGTCCCATATTATTTACCATTAAGGCTATAATTCTCAGTATTATATATAACCTGTTGAAATCAATCGTCCATTTTTTAAAATAGGCTAGCGTTTCCGAGATATAGCCTCCTATAAAATTAGCTGCATCGACTAATGCCGCGAGAGGTTTATTATGAATTTACAGAACGTGTTGTGAAAGGACTCCGCAATTGCTAATATCACTAAATTATTTTGAAATCATTTAGCGGGTTTCTCCCATATTGATAAATCAGTTATATTATTATTACCTTGCCACAGTACCAATGAAATTGCTTTGTGGCGATACTTTAAATTAGTTCTAACTTGTAACTTTTTTGTAAGAGACTTTCCATCATCGATCCAAGTTCCTTTATATTTCATATGTTTCATAGCCCGCAGACCATTGTGGTTAACAGAAGGGATCAATGGAAACTTCAAGAAGATAAAGCATTCTCGAGGTTTTCTTACAACAAACAGTTATGTTGACATATTGCCCCAACGTGAATTTTTTTTTTGCTTTGAAATGAGAAAATGGAACAATCTCTGAACATTCTGATTCATTATTGTTAGATCGTTACTAGAAACCTAATTACTTTGGTAAATATTAATTAGTTTATAGAAGGGTCTGCAAAATTGTGCGCTATTCTAATAATAATTTCTGTCTTTATTCGAGTTAAATATTAGCTACTATCCAAATCTCACATATATTTCCAATTTTTGATTTTTATTTACGTACTTAAACAGGATTCTATTTTGATTTAGACATTAATTTTATGTATCGATACACGCGTGGGAAGTACATATTGAATATAAATTTCCTTTTGCGTATTTTATGCGCCTATTTTCAATGCTTATGATATTTTATACCTTGAATGAATTAATTAATGAATGATTGATCTAGGTGATGTTAATGCACTGCGACCTGTACAGATCTATTGTGCACCCCTTCCATAGTTCTTCCGCTGATGTGATTCTCAATCAGATTACGTCATTCAGCTTCAGTGCTTTGATAATAGCAAGTAGTCTGGATGGAAGTTATTTCTGCTCGGCGATTCAGCACCCAAAGCAGGCCATTCTTCTGTTCGCCTTAGTTGCAACTCCTTCAATTTGTTTATTCTATTTGAGTTTACAATCCAGCGTTATGCCTAGATATCTGATTTCCGCTGCCGATGTAATGTTGGTCCCATATATTCGTATAACTTTCATTCTAGGGAGTCCTTTCTTCCTAGAAGAGAGTAATATGGTTGTTTTCGATCGGTTTATCTCCAGCCCCACTTTTGGCACCATTCTTCCGTTGCTTTGAATCTAGCTTGAATGTGTTCACATTGTGTACCCTCAAACTTTACCCTTGCTGTGATAACAATATCGTCGGCAACAATATAGGCCGAGGTCTGTCAGTATTTCCAGTTCGTCCACCACTAAAGTCCACATTAATGGTGAGAATATTTTGCCCTGTGGCGTACCTAGAGTGGTGCTCACTTCAATAGTCTGATTGCCTACTGTCCTCGTGGCAAGAATCTCACACGCTCACCCCCTTCTCGTTAGATTCGCCTCTAGCGAGCCGCGGCTAAAAAACCATAATGACAGTTGGGTGGGCGGTGCTTGAATTATTTACTATTTGGAGGGGTTGTTTTAATGTCTTGACGGTCCAGCGAGTTACCCGTAACGGCCCTAGTGATCCAGTGGTTCAATGCTGCGTTTCAGACAGGATGCTGTGGGTTCGATTCCGGTCAGTGGCAAGGCTTTTTCTTAAAGGTATCTTTGTAAAAAGTTTTTTTTATTAATTTTTGGTACGCCTTGGCTTAGCTTTGGTTAGTTTCTGTTCCCTGAGCCTTTGTAGCGAGCGAAGCTAGCGAAGGGCCATGCGTGAGTGAAATATTAGATGTTCTAAAATAGTAAACAAACCATCTAATAGTAAACAACCCATGTCCCGTCCATTATGGTTTATAACCGCTGCTCGCTAGAGGCGAGTCTCGTTAGTGCCCTCTTTACACGTGGGATGTATTATCGAAGGCTCCCGCGATATCTAGGAAGGAGCAGAGCGTCTCTTGTATCATGCTGGTCAGTTGAAACATTGCAATCTCTGTGGACCTGCCCATTCTGTATGCATGCTGGCTAACATTCAGTGACCGCGTTTCTAAGGAGTAGATCTGACGTAAGTAGGTATACCGTCACTTGAGTGTGGGAAAATTTTGAAGGCCGTGGGAAAAATTGCGGGGGCGTGGGACTTTGTCGGCGCCTTTGATCTATCGTGGCACGCGCCGCGGTCGCATGACGTCAGACCGCTGGAAATTTTGTCGACCGTGGGAACTTTCTCCGTCGACTTGGGCTACGCCATATTTAAGGCGGGGCATCCGACAGATGGCGTTGATAGTTGACAAGCATCGCTCACGTGGACGACACCATATTTAAGATGTAGCCCGACAGATGGCGTTGAAGGTTGGCCATTGACAGCTGACAGTTGACCAGGGTAGTAGGAGTAGTTGGATCACCTAAACGAACACAGACATGACAGCTGACAGTTGACAGGGACCTTCGGAGTTTCTCGACTATTCTCGGCCATACCCGGAAATACCTAAATAATAAAAGTCTTGGAGTCTTGGGCATGCGAGGCGAACACACTACCACTAAGCCAACGGAGCCCTGAAGAATTATTTTGCTATATGTGTATATATGACGTATTTGGGGTTATGTTTATTCAAAATGTGTTCTACTTGGATAATTGTTTATCAGAGGCCTATGAAATACAGTTTACATAGGAACTATAATTTTAGGATATATAAAAAACCGCGGCTTAGAGCTACGCCATTTTAAATATAATTTTAATTAGTAAAAATTAATAATATATAGTTTATACCCTCGCGAAATTTTCGACTACCGAGCCAGATATTAAAACGACAAACAGTAAAAGGACATTTAAATTTTATACAAAGCTCTCAACTGCTTATAAAAAACAATGTATTTAAGGTTATTATGTTTAAAATAGCGTTAATAACATCAAAATTACCTGTTCGCAACCAAACGTAGGTAGAATCACTGTAACCATGAGATCCGACGGCGCCATTGGCTGAGCGTTCGAAAGGCATTCACGGCGAAACATCGTACCTTTACATCTAGGGGTGACAGCAGCGCAGCAAGAAAGGAAGAAATACCAAAATTCAAAGACGTCAGAGCATGAAATTATAATAAGAAAATCCTAGGTAACAGTTTACACACACACAATTTCAATACAAAAGGCTGCATTACAGGTAAATCAAATCAAGGCGTTGAATATCTCATCCACCATTCAGGTAAGAAAATTGAATAATAATAATAATAATAGTTGTTCGCCATCCTGACAAGAAACATTCGCTATAAATTA
>MU181966.1:414685-441699 GCA_016904865.1 Pissodes strobi
AAAAAATCACCGCTTTAAACATACAATTCTACTAAAAATAAAAATAAAAATATACTATTATAGAATGAAAAGAAGTCCGAAAATGTAATGCTTAGAAACTAAAATATAGAATATATATAACAGTCATAAATACGGCGATACCTGAAAAATACGCATTTTAAAACAAAAATAATGTGAAAATTTATGTAAAAAATATAACTCCCGTAAATGTAAAATATTCCTGAAAAAATAAAACCATATAGTGCGGTTTAAATAAAGTACACTTACCGCTAAAACTTTGAGCACAAAAAAAAGACGCTTCGCTAAATTGCACCCTATTTTATAACTTCGTATGGAGGGGATTTTTCTGTATAAACTACGCATGTCTTGTGTCTAAAGTAAAAAAACCATATAAATATAGCTCGAAGTATTATTTAAAAACAGTGTCGCAAGTGACTTCTCTCTAATTTAGTGCCAATAATTTTTCTAAGTGACTTATCCGCTGTCTGTAATTTTTTTTCAAAAAATGGCTGAAGCACACACAACATCACACAACTTTATTTCTGCCATGAGTCTGCCTGTGGGGAGGCATTTCCCAATTAAGGAGATAGAAAATATTGTCGGCCCTTATGGGGTTAGAACGGTGGTAACACTTAACGATGACAACGCCATATATTTACCTGGGAGAATGGTCATGACAGATGATCGAATTGCCGCTCTTCGGCTGAAGCAAATTGCCCTGGTACGCCGGGGAGAATACTATGTCCATAAGTATAACAAAACAACGCCGAATCTGGAAATCGTTGAAGCATGGTCCTGGTAAGATTTTTGTAATTTTATTTAATTTTTCACCTATAATTCCGGCTTTAGGGGTGCTATTTCTCAAGGTTTTTTATGTGTTTTCCCCACTCAATATTAATCTGTTATAAGATATATTTAGCTTAAACTAAATTAGGGATATTCCAATATTTTTCTAAGGCGTGTTTTCTTTGGTTTTCAGAAAATCTGCTTAAAATATGGGCCCTGCAGCCATCTTTTAGTTGTAGTTTTTCATATTATAGCATTATCATAATTTTTATCATTCGCCTTTCACCTGGTAGCTGTGTATATTAGTTTTATCCTAGTTATTTAGCTACTCTGTATATTTAGTCTAAATAAACTTTAAAATAAAGAGACATTTATTTTTCATTCTAAATTGATAATAATAATTTACCGTCTAATTCCCTATTCGTTTTTGTGATTAAATTAATGCTAATTGAAAGTCAGAAGTTATTTCATTATTTTTTTTAATTTAAGGTTAAAAACCTTTCTCGATTAAAGATTTTGAAAATATTATGGCCCATGCTACGCCTCTTAGATTTTGATGCGCTTAAATGGAAAACAGGGATACAAAATACGCCTAAAATAAAAAAATTCTAGCATTTTTACCTGGCATTTTAAAACTCACTACACATATTATTATAAGCGCACTTGAAGGTTGAATGATCTAGATTTTCACATGTTTTAACATAAAGCCTAATCAAGGCTGTGGCTTCCGTTTGTTGGTTAAATATTAATCTTCCTAACTTGTATAATTTGGTCAATTTTTATTTATTTATTCATGAAATGCATATTGTTCCCCCACGAAAATCGAATATTTATATTTAGGGCACCGCTGCCGCTTGGTTGAAAAAATAATTATTTATATTAAACCATATACTTGGAATAGTATATTATTTTATATGGAGGAAAAGTGATACTTTTCATGGCGCGCTCGTGTTTAACAGTCGAACGGAGTGAGGCTGGTAATAGAGAGCAAGCCATGAAAAGTAACTTTTCCTCCTAATAAAATATGCTGTTTTTTCTTCAAATGTCGACAAATTAATGCAAAAACATCTCTTTTTAATAGTAATAATATCTAATTATTATTAAAGATAAATGGGTTCGCAAGGCGGCTTAGACCACGGTCGTAGGTGGCCTTGCTTAGACCGGTGTCGGTGAATATAAACATAAAGCTGTCAGTGGACACTGTCAACAATAATTATATTTTTAAAATTGCATCTTCGATTGCGTTTTAATTCCGTATTGATAAGCAGTTATTGAGTAAGTTCGATTAAATAATAACCAATTTGTTCCTAAATTACCGATTTTTAGGAATTCAGTCACAAATTGAGTGATAAATACAAATTGTAGTTTAATAAATCTTGAGTTGTTGACGCTTATTTTGTTGTCTGTTTGTATTGTATCTATGTTGCTATGACAACACTATTACCTCCGCCGGCGGAAAAGTGAAAAGTAAAGCTCCGGCGGAGGAAAAACGAAACTTCACGGCCGCCTACACAGCCGAGTAATGACGGATTTACTGACGTTTGAAGAAAATAATATTTTTCTACAGCCGCGCGCAAAATAACTAAATACTAAATTCAAATGAAATCGCAAAATCAACTAATGCCGTGGATCCTTATTTTGCGCTCTAGCGCGAACATGGAAAAGGAAATTCTCGCTTTTTCCGTCTAGTGTGCTGAATGGTCATGGAAACCGAAGATAAATAAATGACAGTCGTGCGTTTGTTACAGTTTGTTGCTGGCAATCCTGTTCTAAATATGCCCGAAGCCCGAACATAATATGTCAAAACTGACAGTCATTCGCAAATTTCAGACTAAGTATAGAGAAAAATGTGCATTTAATTTTAAAAAATGCGGCTGTAGAAAAAGTTCTGTGTGTTTTTCGAGCGCAAAGTAAGATTGCCGTTTTCGAAAGATTACTGCGCACCGCTACGCGTCGCGCAGTAACATTCTTTCTCAAGCGGCAATCCGTTACTTTGCGCTCTAAATACACAAATAACTATTTCTCTTACAGTGTGTTATCATGTTTTTTCTATAACAGAATTCCGGCAACACTGGCGTTAACGTGTGTGGTGTTCTATCTGAAAGAAACGCTTTCGGAAACTTAAATGTTATAGAAAACATAGTTGTATATTTTCATTAAATAATTATAAATAAGATATTAATATAAACCCCTCTGATGATGGGGTGATGCCATCCATTTTTAAACATGCCGAAATAAGGACACAAACGCGCTGTTTTTTATTTTATGGGGTGTAAGGCCTCCTAATTAAAAATCAGCGCCATGGTCTTATTTTGACGGTTTGTAGCCCGTGAAAATGTGACAAGAAATGGATAGCTTATTTTCAGGTATTATTTTTCAGTTTGAACCCAAGAATCTCAGGTTACATAAGGCACTATCTATAACATATATATTATTTTCAGATTGTATACTTCAGCTTCCTAATAATATTTTTAGTACGCTGCCATATAATCTTTAATATAGGTACGAAGAAAACTATGTATTTATTTTTCCTCCTGAATTATATATGAAATTTAGCCTTAAGATATGTTTCAGATGCTTTAGGAATCAAGGGCGACTACAGACTTACCTGCTTTAAGTAGCCTGAAAAATTAATGGTTATGTAGCTCATGAAAATCGTTATCTATAAACAAATTGTTGCATATGATAGATAATCTATATATATTTAGGTTGATTTTCGAGAGCAGTTTGAACCTGAGGAATGGCGTTTATCTATATCAATAGCTTGTTGTGATGGTTGATTATCGTATAATTATACTCGATACTCGCCGTGACGAACAGTTTATTTATTTAGAAACATCTTCGAGACCTACTTGAACCTGGAAAAGGCGTTTATCTATATCGATGATTTGTACGAGCGGTAGAATATCGTATAATTATAGTCGATTTTCCTCTGCCGTGCAATTTATTTATTTAGAATGGTCTTCGAGAATCCGTCGAGTACCTACTATGTTTCGTAAAAGTTGCATCATCATTATTTTCAGCTTTTACATCAGTTGCTTAATAATATTGTTAGTACACTCATATATAATGTTTTAGGTAACATTTTAGCTTTAAGTGTTTGTTTTCAGGTGCTTTGGGACATGGAAATGGTTGTCCAATCTTTAGGATCACCAGGACGGGTCGTACCCAAGTTTAGCTGATCCTGGTTGGCGGCAATTTTATATCATTCGTCGGGCCAGCCCGACTGTTTGGTATTGTTAAACGACTGGAAGAAAATGGCGACGACTAATATTTGTTGACGTTATGGCGAATGTAACTTGAATATACCGGGTGGTGCATCGTGATTGGAAACATAGGAAATCCCATGCAAATTTTAAACTGCCCAAATATTTGCTCCCCTGTTGACTTTAGAGCAAAGTTGTAAGGAGACTTTTTCAAGGTCTCTGTATGGTAAATACAGATGCGAAATTTGAACACATTTGGTTAAGTCAATCTTAACATATTTAAATAAAATTACAGCTAATTTTTCATTAAAATTCAACAGGTAATACTGTAAACACCAGCATTAATTAAACTTGTCAACCTATGATTTGTCAATGTCAAATAAAATTTGCAAACGGTGTGTAGTTTACTTTCAAATTACTTTTGACAGTGACAAATCATAGATTGACAAGTTTAATTATTGCTGGTGTCTGCAGTATTACCTGTTGAATTTTAATAAAAAATTAGCTGCAATTTTATTTAAATAAGTTAAGATCGACTTGACCAATATTATTCAAATTTCGCATCTGTATTTTCCATACAGAGACCTTGAAAAAGTCTCCTCACAACTTTGCTCTAAAGTCAACAGGGGAGCAAATATTTAACCAGTATAAAATTTGCATGGGATTTCCTATGTTTCCAACCTCGATGCACCACCCGGTATAACTGTCTATTGTGAAATAATTTATAGCGAATGTTTCTTGTCAGGATGGCGAACAACTATTATTATTATTATTATTCAATTATCTTACCTGAATGGTGGATGAGATATTCAACGCCTTGATTTGATTTACCTGTAATGCAGCCTTTTGTATTGAAATTGTGTGTGTGTAAACTGTTACCTAGGATTTTCTTATTATAATTTCATGCTTTGGCGTCTTTGAATTTTGGTATTTCTTCCTTTCTTTCTGCGCTGCTGTCACCCCTAGATGTAAAGCTACGATGTTTCGCCGTGAATGCCTTTCGAACGCTCAGCCAATGGAGCCGTCGGATCTCATGGTTACAGTGATTCTACCTACGTTTGGCTGCGAACAGGTAATTTTGATGTTATTAACGCTATTTTAAACATAATAACCTTAAATACATTATTTTTTTATAAGCAGTTGAGAGCGTTGTATAAAATTTAAATGTCCTTTTAATATTTGGCTCGGTACTCGAAAATTTCGCTACGGTATAAACTATATATTAATTTTTACTAATTAAAATTATATTTAAAAATACCCTAGCCCTAAACCGCGGTCTTTATATATCCTTAAATTATAGTTCCCATGTAAACTGTATTTCATTGACCTCTGCTAAACAATTATCCAAGTAGAACACATATCTATTGAATAAACATAACCCTATTGCGTCATATATACACTTCTAAACAGTATATCTGTATGGTTCAGTTGGCTTAGTGGTAGCGTGTTTGCCTCGCATGCCTAAGGTTCGTGGTTCGACCCCGCAAGACTCCAAGACTTTTATTATTTAGGTATTTCCGGGTATGGCCGAGAATAGTCGAGAAATTCCGAAGGTCCCTGTCAACTGTTAGCTGCCATGTCTGTGTTCGTTTAGGTGATCCAACTACTCCTACTACCCCTGGTCAACTGTCAGCTGTCAACGGCCAACCGTCAACGCCATCTGTCGGGGCTACATCTTAAATATGGTGTGGTCCACGTGAGCGATGCTTGTCAACTATCAACGCCATCTGTCTGATGCCCCGCCTTAAATATGGCGTAGCCCAAGTCGACGGAGAAAGTTCCCACGGTCGACAAAAGTTCCAGCGGTCTGACGTCATGCGACCGTGGCGCGTGCCACGATAGATCAAAGGCGCCGACAAAGTCCCACGTCCCCGCAATTTTTCCCACGGTCTTCAAAATCTTCCCACACTCAAGTGACGGTATACCTACTGACGTAATTGTCTACTGCCTTCTGCATCGTCTTGAGTAAGAATGGCGTGAGACTAACTGGTCTGAAGAATATGAGGTCTGTCCCATCCTTCTCTCCTATATTCACGATTAAGGTGCCTTACACCCTTCTCCATGCTTTTAGTATGTATCCTAGGACCATACTTGGTGATATCTACAAGGTGTAGTAAAATTTTTCTTTTTCCCCTTTGTAATACGGCTGGGAAGATGTCATCCAGCTGTGGTGATTTGAGTGGACCAAATGTACTTAATGTCCATTCGAATCGCCCAGCAGTGAGTACCATTTCTGCCATTACCAGTCACCCCCTAGTGGGTCGCCTTGGGCAATCTTCTTCTTCAGTAAGAATTTTTGGTTGACTACGCTCCGGAGGAGGAGCGCTCTCTCCTTCTCCCCTTCCGTGCAGGTGCCATCCAGCTTTTTCAGTGCCATTATCTTGCTTGTCCCCTCTATTGCCATGATCTTGTGTAATCTCGCCGCAACTCGAGTAGAGGCGATACTTTCGCAGAAGGCTCAAAAGTTGTTTCTTTTGGCCGTTCTGATTTCCTTGTTGTAGTTTGTGAGAGCTTTTGTGTAGCCCTGCTACTATCCGAACCTTTTTGCTCTGTTGAATGGGCAACGAATCCGGGTTCGGATGCGCGCAAGTTTCCACTATGGGGTCCCGTTTGAGCGTCTTTTCGTGTCAGCTGAAATCAAACGCCTCCATTATTGCCTTGTTGAAGCGCTCTACTTTTTTTTCCAAATTGGCTCTATATAGTTTCCAATCTGTTTTTCATCGATTTCTCTTGCATTGTTCGTTAGTGGTGCTTGCTTTCAGGCTGAACTCTAAAATCCTGTGATCAGACAGTGAGGATTCAGCGGAGACCCTCCAATTTTTCACGTATTTAGTTAGTGATTTCTGAGGGTACCAAAGGTAAGATACCCTCTTTTGTATGATATTCATGACTAGGGTATGGCATGTAAGCGTCCTGATGCGTAAGTAGTTAATTAACTTTTCTTCTTTTAATCTTAGATCTCTACTGGATTCGACTTTTGCCCGGATTTCTTGAGCGAGGGACAGCTAGATATTGTTGGTCTCTCTGAACCATGGTTAAATAAGAATTTTTCTAATAATAGTTTGTCTATTGATGGATTTACTCTTGTTAGGAGATATACACATACAAGAGGCAGTGGCATGAGTTTTTACATGCAAAGTCATTTTCAGTTTTCAGTACTCGACGTGGGTGGCAATCATGCGGCTCTAGGCAGCTATGAATTTGTGCTATTGTTGATGGCAGAAGAGTTTGCTTTGGCACTTTCTATAGACCGCCATCGGCTATTTTACCTCTGTCACTTAAAATTTTGGAAAGTAGTTTAATCGATCTGTTATAATATGACATGCCTGTTTTTTGTCGCCGATTTCAACGTTAACTAACTAGTAAGTTGTGATTTAGTACACTTTTTAAAAAAAAAACCTAAATATTTTAATAAAATCTACAGAGATGTTTTTCTATTTAGTTATGATGATTTTCTTCATCATCTGCGACATATTAATTGAAATACTATATTTACATTTGATGAAATGGTAGGATTGACTTACAAAGTTAACGGATCTATATGACGTGCAAGTACTATTTAAAACAGCCAAAATTACAAAGCCACCGGCTCCATGGCTTACAAACAATTTGAGAGTCATGATAAAACTCCGAGGTAAAGCTCTATCGAAGTATCAAAGAACTAGAATTTAGGCAGCATGAAATTATTATAAACAAGTTAGAAATTTAACGAATACATTTCTCAAAGCTGAAAATAGAAAACCTTCAATGTATATTTCGGATTAAGCCGCAGAGTTTCTAGAGGACTATAACATTTTTAAATATTTCCCCACAAGGTAATGATGTTCCTTGTCACCAGGCCAAAAGCTTCTCCGCCGATTTAATTAATTAATTTATTTTTTGTCAATAGTATTAGTAATATTCCACTTATTACTCAATCTGGTTTTCGTAAAGACCGCAATACAACAACGGCTCTGCCCTCAATTTACTGATGATCTTTACGAAGCTTATGACGACAACAAGAGCTCCGGCTTGATCACGTCATATTGAACACCAAGTTGAGATACTTTGGACTAGGAGATGTTGCTTTGACGTTTTTTAGTAATTAATTTAAAAATCGTCAACAAAAAACAGCATTTGTTGGAATTTGTTCTAACTATATTTCAGTTAATAGGGGTGGCGCTCAGGGTAGCATTCTAGGTCCGATAATATTTTCTATTTATCCGGCTGATTTTTCTCAGCTTCTGAAGCACTGTAGTGTCGTTCATCAGTAGGCTAACGACACCCAGCTTCTTTTTTCTTTTCAATCTGATCAAACTGATAATTCAACAGAAGATATTAATGTATATCTTCGGATGATGACCAGGATCTCGAATGCTCATGGTCTTATTTTAAATGAAACTAAAACGTAACTCGTCGATGTCGATTGAAATAGAAATCTCATTCATTTTAGAGTCAGGTTCAATGAAGTTTTGTTGCAGCCAACGTCTGTTTGTAAGAATCTTGGTGTACTGTTGGATAGCGAGTTAAGATTTAGCAGTCATATATCGTCAATTATTCAAAATGTTTAAATTAAAATTGCTTTACGCCCACGAAAACATTCTTGACCCGAATATTAAACTGAAATGAATGGATTCTTTGGTGCTTTCACATCTAAATTATTGCAATATAGTTCACTGGCCAAGTTGAAACCAAAAATACAAAATTCATGTGTAAGATTTTCCTTTAACCTTCGTAAATTTGATCATATTTCGCAACAGATTTCTGCTTCTAATAGGCTTAACATTTAGGAAAGAGCTGAAACCCAATTGAGTAAATACATCTATTAAGTGATCCAAACTCAAGGACGATATATTTATTTAACAGACTGATCATGTATGTCCACCTACGTATATCCCGTCACAAGCACTTGATTAATATTCCTAGGCATCAACGTTCATTTTCTTACAACGTTCAATTCATTCCCGACCTCAGTCAAGCGAGCCTCCTCATTCGAAGCGTTTACTTCCTTATCAAAATTCTATATAAAAAGTAAGGAAGATCGATAATTTTGTTTTTAATGTACTACACATCATATAAATGCAATATTGTTTAAAAATAATTATTATTTTTCATTGTTAAATAATCATGTTTGTAACTATCCCTCACCGCGGGTGGTTGTATGAGCAGCTATGCTGAATACTGCCGCCCATTTCATACAACTGATTGTAATGTTTATTCTTCGTAATAAGGCATTTTTATTTATTTATTCATTTATTATTTCGGGTTGACCGGGGCTCAGGGTATTTAAAAAATTAATTTTAATCTCTAGAGGTTATGAGAAAGTTTACTGCAATTATAAAGAAAATGTCTAGTTTTAATTTGCAGTCTGAGAATTAGTATATGCATATTTCCACTTTAACTACATGGACTATCAAATAACCAATTTGCAGCCTTATATTTATATTTCTTATTTGTTTACTACATGGCCGAATGTAAAAGCATAAAAGTTTTAAAAGAATTTTAATAAAGGTGCTGCAGGAAACCATTTCATAGGACATAAAAAAGTTATAAAAAAATCCTTAATTTCACAAGATAGCTGTATAAAAAACTTTAATAACGGTTATGTGACAGTCTTATAAAAGTAGTTTAATGGTTATTTTATTATGATTATATTAGCGACTAACATGTGTAAATTTAATAGCCGCTATTTTTGTTTTACGACACATGAACATTTTCTTCAGTGCATTTTCGGCTCTGTACGGTTTGGTTGCATTATTCAATTGGAGAAGCGACTTTAATTTTGCACAAAAAGATAGTCAATTTTGAAGTTTGTTTACTACAACGCGTTTCTGAATCATACAAACCGAAAAAAAATGCTATGGTTAGGCTAAAAAATAACTATATTCAATGCATCAGATGGGTCTTACTTAGTGCTCAAGATGGGTTTAATTGTTGCCATATCAGGAGCATATCGTGGCGAGCTGAGAACTGACTTTCATTGTCGATGACGGATACGAAGAACTCAATTTTGTATCGATTATTGGAAAATATGCTGCACTTCCTCCAGAAGATAGCTATCAACGACTTTGTATTAACTTTAAAAGTGGGAAACGTTCATACAAAATCATCGGGCAAAATGCGTTAGGAAAATCGCATAGTATTATAGTAATATACTTCAAATTGTCTGGCCCATTATTTTGGCCGCTCTTCTGCTACGATGTTGATTGATGCAAGCATCAACAGTATCAAATGTCACGATTAATGAAAATCGTCGGCAGTAGCCTTGGGAGCCCTTCATGCAGCATTTCGCAGACAGCAAAGATACCGAATCAATTTGGAATAGATTTCTGCCACATAAGGGGCATAGATACAAATAACAGAACACAAGTATGTTCTACAACAACAACAGTAAACTACTCGTATCCTGGTTACGACTTACATGCCCGATTTAGCCATAAGTTCGGAATATGCCTTTTTGTCCGAAGCAACCTTTCATGTCACAGCGAGGAAACACTCGAACCGAACAATCTTGATGCCATGTGGCTCAAGTTCACCGCCAATGGATTAACCAAGTTTATATGCTGTCTCTATCATCCTCTGAACGATAGAGCGAACCAAAGCTTTTTTACCACACTAGCTACCACTTTTGACTCAATACAGGTCGATCACCGCAATTCAGAAATAATCGTTCTGGGAGGTTTCAATGCCCACAACACCAAATGGCTCAAACATGACAACAAGACCGATAACCAAGATAGAGAAGCTGAAGCATTTGCCATCGGCTACGGGCTTACTCAACTTGTAGCCAAACCAACTCGAATCTCAGAGAGGGGCGAATTCGCCGCCCTTCTAGATCTTTTTAACCACCAATCCTGACCAGTAGCCAATTACAGTTGGTCCCATTAGGCACTTCCGACCACTAGCTTATTACAACGGCTTGTGAATTACCACTTCTACAGAAGGATTCACCATTGTCTCGCAAAATCTGGCATTACAATTCTGCAAACGAGGACGATCTAAGGGAGTTCCTTAAGTAATCTCCCCAGGAATGGAAGCATAGATCCCAAATTCCATCAAGTTAACGTCAAAAGGAAAGCCCTGATTCGACAGAAGTTGCGAAAAAGCTGTAGGGAGGAAACAGCAGCTTACAAGTACTGGCAGCAAAATCAGACCGCTGAAAATCGCAATTATTTTGCCGAAAGGAGAAACGAATGCAAACGTGTGATCGACGAAACTAAGGGCAAACACAATCAAAGGATCAGGAATAAACTTTTGCAATGCACCAGTGGCTCCAGGAATTTCTGGTCGGTAGCAAAGGCAGTAAGTAATAACTTTACAAAAACGTCTCTCCCACCCTTGACAGACGACTACAGCCAAGGAAAAAAGCAAACATGCTCGTGAAAATTTTCTCATCGCACTCTACCTTAGACGCAAAGGCAAGGCTCTCCCCACCATATCGAACATCAACACTACCATAGCAAAAGTCAAGTTTCATCACCGTGATATTCGTAAATTCCTTAAAGAACTAGATACGCAAAAGGCATCAGGACCAGACGGAATACCTGTCATGGTCAACGAACTAACACCCATTTTTTGCAGACTTTTTCTTTCTCTTGCCGAAAAGGGATTTACCCATCTTCTTGAAAAGGCGCTCGAGTGCAACCTGTTCCAAAAAGGGCAAGTAAACCACGCCCAATTTCCTTGCTTCCAATAATCTCCAAAGTCATGGACGTGTAGTCATCAAGTACCTCGAGAACAACAGAATAATTAGCGATATAATCAGTACGGACGGCTTTCGCAAAGTCAGATCGACAGTAGATATATTGGCCTATGTCACTCATATATGGAGTAGGGCAATTGGGAACTACGGAGAGTCTCAAACGATTGCGTTGGATATGTCGAAGACATTCGACATAGTTTGGCATGGCGAATTGCTCAACAAACTGCCGTTCTTCGGACTGCCTGTCTCTCTCTGGAGCTGGGTTGCCAGTTTCCTTAAGAACCGATCTATGCACGTTTCCGTTGATGGACGCATCTCAGACACAGTCGCCACTAAGGCGGGCGTGCCTCAGGGCGCAATACTCTCACCCTAACCAACTCTGTTCCTCACCTTTATTAATGACCTGCTGAGCGAAAAGAATAATCCTGTTTACAGTTTTGCAGATGACAACACTCTTGTCTCCCAATTTAGATCAGAAACGCCTTCACCAGCGACTGAGACTTATCACCGCAGACAGGAGCAGATTACAGTAATTAATCAAGACCTAGAAAAAGTTCAAACTGGGGGAGATAGAAATTTGGTCCAGTTCAATGCAGCAAAGACCCAAGCAGTCATGTTTACCAGGAAGGCCACTACGGCGGGCCATGCTATCATTATGGCAGGATCGACCATTCCATCATCCTCATCAATCAGACTTCTGGGTGTCTCAGTCAACAGCAATATGTTCTAGCATGACCACGTTGCTAACTTTGCAAAATCAGCCTTCCAGAAACTTGGTGCGCTATTTCGCAACAAAAAACTTTAAACACCGCAGCAGTTTCTCTTGCTCTGAAAAGCGCAAGTACGACCGTGCTTAGAATATTGCTCACACGTCTAGGGTGCCGCACCAAAGCACACCCTAAAGCTGTTGGATTCAATTCAGAAGAGAGCTGTGCGTCTCGTCGGTGACTCGGAGTTGACCCGGAATCCGGATAATCTGGAACACCTCAGACATGTGGCCGAGATGTCCTTGTTTTACAGATACTTTCCCGGCAGATGTTCCCATGATTTGGCCCGCCTCATCTCGGCCCTGGCAACGCCTGTCAGACAGTCACGACAGACGGTAATAGAGCGCCAGTTCGTCGTACATGTGGAAACACCTAGAACATCGCTTTATAAGAACTCCTTTGTCTGGCGCACTGCATCACTGTGAAACTCACTCTCAAGACATCTGTTTCCCCCTAATTAGAACCGAGTCAATCAACATCTTTGCACACACACCGCTCAACGAGCGCAATAAGATCTCCGTTTAGTGACTGTGTGCCACTGCCATAAAAAAAAGCTGAAGGATACATCAAAGATTCTTTTCAAAACAGAACAATTTTGACATTCTTTGTGTTATGTCTGGACGTTTATTCGAAAAAAAATTCTTCGATGGAAAATTCCTCGAAAGTAAATTGGTTCGAACATTAATTGTTGTCGATTAGTGTGCCAGAGCCGAAGCAGCTCTACTTTCCAAAAAATTGTACATACGATGATCTCGGATGTCAAATGATTTGTTTCTGATTTTACTGTGCATATTAATGGTGAATGGAGTATAATATAGGGAAATATCCTAAAAACCCTGCTTAAGCTTGACAAAACACAACACACATATCAGACCTATCAGAGAGGGTAATGTTCGGTCTCCATATTTACAATTCTAACATAACAATATGAAAAATCAAATTAGAAAAGAGGAAATACAAGCATTTTTAACTACAGGTAAGCATTATAATTTGCCTTTAGAAATCGTACTTGGCAATATCTGAAGAGAAGAAATTTAGAGTGGCCTGAAAGACAGCCTGCTTGTTTCCGTGACGAAGTCTTCAAGCGCTAATAAAAGTTGCGGTGGGTTGACCATAGAATTAATTTTTCTAGTTACATTTTGCATTTTGTTGAAATCGCTAATTAGAGAATTATTTACAGGGGGTTTGTTGCTCGATTGTCGTTACACACTTGTTGCTTATTCACAGGATTTTGCACGTGGCCACTATTCGCACTGTTTTGAACTGTTTTTTTAAGGCAGGGAAGTCTCCATCATATCTTCCGTTGTTTTTAGACCTCGTTCCTTGGTTCTACCATGCCGGCCTAGCTGGAAAAGATGCTGGCAGGTACATCTTTTTCTGCTGCTGAGGTTTGGCGATTGCAGTTGCGTTATTTTTGGGCCAATGCAGCGGTGGTTTCCGTCACAATTGACATATTTCACGTCATTGCTGCTACATTTCGTTATTTTTTTGGGACCGGGACACTTCAAGCATTTCCACTCCCAGAAGGGCATGACCGTGCTCCTAGCACCGGTTACATTGTATAATTGGTTAAGCGGTTTTCCTATAGCCCCAGGAGACACGAGCATGGAACAAATATTGCATTCGCTGTTAAGATTATTTAGGTTAATGTCTGCTATGGTTACTATAAGATACATTGGCGTTCTCGTATTTTTCATGAGGCATGATGTCTTTTTAATGCTGCGAATATGTTCCTCAGGACCTCCTGAGGTATTCCGACGCCATCCAGGCCCTTGAACACAGAGGCGTGGGTTTTCAGTGCTTTCTCGAGGTATGAATGATATTTTACCCGATCGTTATCAAAGTTCCCTTCAGGTTGACCCAATCGAAAATCTGTAAACACAAGAGGTTGTCTTACGCGACAGCTTTATGGCGAGATAAATGCACAGTGCGGGCACAGGTAATACGTCACACGGCGACCCGCGCATGAGACGGAGACGGCGAGCGCCGAGAATTCAGTGTTAGATGTATGTTTGATTTGATATTATTCATTTATGTCTCTTCATATTACATTCACAGAGTTTGTCATTTTGTTAGTTGAAGTGTTTTTTATGCATTACTTGTTTTCTTATGAATTATTTTAGTATTACGAACATAGTTCAGTGTAGTTTTTTCTTATTTATAAATACATTTTTTTACTGATTATTCATCGCTTCAGGTGAGGTCAAACAGTAAGTTCTTCATATACATTATATTCTAATTGTAGTGAATAAAATACCTATCGTGTAAGTAGAACAATAAATACAAATGTGATAAGTATACTATTAGGTCGAATTAAAACAATTTCCAAGATATCAAAGGTTATATTGGTCAAAGTTGGTCATGAAATGGAAAATAACTGTCTTAGCTTATCAGTCACTATTTTCAAAAACAAGACTGAAATAAATCACTTTTCCAAGAAAAGTAGCAAAAATTTGCAACTACTTTGGTAACAATTTAATAATTCAAGTTAGAACTTTTGTTTAAAATGGAAAAAAATGGTACAAAAAAGATCTTTTTAAGTTCTAGAATTTTAAAAAGAAGTGTTCAATATATATTGTGTCACAAGTCATCTCCAATATAAAAATAGAAAATTTGGTAAATGGAATTTTTATGGATTAAATTAGAACTAACTTTCCAAATTGTTTCCATAACTTCCTACTTTGATCACACTAAGCGTAGTTCTGAAAAACAATATGTACTACCACCAGCTTCCGCAAGTTTTTCTAACAGCTGACTAGGCCAATAAACTCAAAGCCAGCTAAGCCTACTTAATATTAGAAGTATTTCGAGAATATTTACTTTTGAAGAAACAATGAATGAATGCATTTTTGACTTTTTTCCACTTTCCAACTAAATTCTTAAAATTGGTCACTGTGCGCCGGGCGTAAATATCAGGCTGACGAAAAACCCATATTACCTTTCTATGCCAGTTTAGTTACAAGAATAACTCACTTTTGCGCGTGTAAATGGAGACAAGTAGAAAACAGTAGAACTGAGATTTATGGAGTTTAAAATAGAGCCAATATTTAATTGAATTTTGAAAAAAAAATCATAGTGAATTAAACTAAAATTTCTGTAGCAAAACTTTTATTTACCTTTGAAGTATAAAAAATCACACTTAACAAGAAGCAAAACATGTTCGTTTAAGAAAAAAACAAAGATAACTCTAAACACACAAAAACAATTTAAACTCAAACCTTTTTACACTAAGCATTATCCGAAGATACTTAATTTAAATCTGGCAAATTATACCAAACATTCTTCTCAGTAGGCAGTTTGTCATAAAAACTATGAAACACTTCATCGATATAAGGCAGTAATTCGATTAAATTCTTTTTTTTCTCCTCTGATATACAGTTTAGATATCTCCATTTCAGCAGATCTACCGGAAGAGAAGTTTGATCTTTCCTACAAAATGACATCTTTTCAAAAGGTTCAATTTCGTTATGGCTTTTCTTGTAGAAAAATGTACTGAATGTCTTGTCATAGCGAATCCATCTTACATTCTTCCATACAAATTTATTTCCACGATCATCCACTTTTCTAGCTTGTAGGCACGTTTTTAGTAACAAGGTGAAATAGATAAAATCATCCCTTTTCATCTACTGTACCTTGAAAGAGTGTTTTTTTGCCAGATGATCTTACCAGTTGAAATCAGTCCCTGGGATGTTCGATAAGGCTCTCATAATGTTTCTTCTTTTTCTCAATAATTGAGTGAATGGTGTCACATTCCATTCTCGTGTGTCCTGGTATTAAGAATTTGTGATCTATTATCTGAACATTTGAATTCTGCATCAAAGTCATAAACATCTCCACTATGTGACCATTTTTGTTCTGGCCACCACACGTATCAGAATAAAGGGTTATATGTTTAATATTTGGTGGTAGAGTCAAAAGCTCTTTATACAAACAAGAACCAATCTGATTTGCACCCAGATAGGGTTTTCTACCAGATACAACATGTTGTTTTGTTGTTGACGCAATCATACATTGTTAAATGAAGGTCCATAGTTGCCGCTTATAAAACGCCACTGATGTGATTAGGCTTGGCGTCGGCAGGCATTGCTGCAAATCAAACGTGGCCCTGCTTTCCCTTTTCCTTATCCTGTTCTTTCGCGGAATATTTTTCTTTAGCATCTAGTTGATGTTTGCTCAATTCATTTGTCAATCTTTCTTTTCCTATAAGAGTTTTTGCATTTCTTATCATACATTGCTTTTTGTCGTATGACAGGTATCCTTACTCCATTTTTTTATGGATATATTCATTGTATAAAAAATAGACGCGTAAACTATTCTCCTGACAGGCTTTTGAGGGGAAATCCAAATCCGCACACATCCTTGTAAGAGTATAAAAAGACAGCAAAAATGGTCGATCTCCTGTTCGCTCGCGACAATAATGGCTCTTATATGCCGGGATTGAGAGGATGTGCTTCTTAACTAGTTCAATTCTGTCGGTTTCAATTTTGTTCTTTGGTGGATGGTGACCCCTCTCATAGTCCAATGTTGTGCCTGTGGTGATAGTCTTTTTTATAACCGTTTCAATAAATTTATATAATAAAACAAATGTTCTAAGCATTAAGTAGATATAAAACGCCCGTGCTCTGATCGCAAACAAAATTAAAGAGAGACAACTCCAGGAAATATTAGTGCATCAGGAGACAACTCGCATTAACCCCGAATGCACTAAACAATTGCAAAGTGTTAGTCGAAATAACTTAAGATAGCTGCCTTTGCAACTTGTCTCATATTACACTACACCAAAAAATGCGCAAAGTTATAAATATTAACTTATCTCCTTCAGCACACAAATAGCTTTTTATGCAACGACTTGTTTGTCGTAGTTAACTCAAAACGCACTTTTTCAGACTTGTCTCCTTTTGCACGCGCATGAGCAAACTATTACGCTTAGTTTTAACGATCTACCCAAACATCTGACAATAAACTGGTTGAGTCGCAGTACGATACTTTAAAGCGTCAATGGGTCATTTTTAATACCATTGCATCTGTTATATTTTAAAAATTCTTACAGAACGAAAATGTCCTAATATCCTGAAACAAAATGTCTGTTATGCCCTAGAATTAAGTATCATATAATTATTTACTGCAATTGCAATGTTCGGTATACTGTGCAGGACGAAATATGTCAGGAAATACATCAGAAGCCACAGTTTGCTTTAGAGCACGCCCTTCCTATTAAGCTGGGTCAACATTACGTTACGTTTTAAGGCGGACTAAGCACACATTAATATTTGCCTTATCTAATGATGAGGATTATTTTAGCGTAACAGAATAATTTTGGAGATTGTATGTATATATAGAGCAAAATAATATCAGTACTTTGTGTTTCCTACTGCTAGTGACCAGAAAAACTTATGCAATATTAGAATAATAAAATTTTCTTTTACTTAGTTTTTTTTATGGCAGTGGTACACACACTAAAGGGAGAACCTATGGCGCCCAACGAGCGGTGTGTGCGCGAACATGTTGATTGACACAGTTCTTGAATATTTGTAGTTGAAATTAATGAGAAACAGATGTCCTGGAAGTAAGTTCCAGTTTGATGCAGTGCGCCAGACAAAGGAGTTCTTGTAAAGCGATGTTCTAGGTGTTTCCAGTTGTACGACGAACTGGTGTGCTATTGTTGTCTATCGTGACTGACAGGTGTTGCCAGGGGCGGGATGAGGCGGGCCAATTGCTGGGAACATCTACCGTGAAAGTATCTATAAAAAAGAGACATCTCGGCCACATGTCTGCGGTGTTCCAGATTATCCAGGTTCCGGGTCAACTCCGGGTCGCCGACGAGACGCACAGCTCTCTTCTGAATGGAATCCAGCAGCTTTAGGATGTGCGGTACCTCAGATATGTGAGCAATAGCAACTGCTGCGGTGTATAGAGTTTTTTGTTGCGAAATAGCGCACCAAGCTTCTGGGAGGCTGATTTTGTGATGTTAGTAACATGGTCATGCCAGGAGATATTGGTGATGATCCTCGATTGACGAGGATGAAGAAATGTTCGATCCTGCCATAATGATGTCAGGGCCCGCTGTATTGGCCCTCTTGATTAACGTTGCTGCTTGGGTCTTTGCTGCATTAAACTGGGCTAAGTTTTGGTCGCCCGAAGTTTGAACTTTCTTCAGGTCTTGATTAATTGCCGTAATCTGCTCCTGTCTGCTGTGATGAGTCTCAGTCGCTGGTAAGGATTTTTTCTGATCTAGTGGGAGACAAGGGTACTTTCATCTGCAAAACTGTAAATAGGATTATTCGTTTCGATCAGAAGGTCATTAATATAGACGAGGAACGGAGTTGGTGAAAGTAATGCGCCCTGAGGCATGCCCGGGTTGACGATGAATGTGTCTGAGATGTGTCCATCAACTGCAATGGGCAGAGATCGGTTCTTAAGGAAACTGGCAAGCCCGCTGCAGAGAGAGGCTGGCAGTCCGAAGGCCGGCAGTTTATTGAGCAGTTCGTCATGCCAAACTCTGTCGAATGCCTTTGAAATATCGAACGCAATCGCTCGAGACTCTCCTTGGTTCTCGATAGCCCTACTCCATATATGAGTGACATAGGCCAATATATCCTATCGATCTCTCTTTGCGAAAGCCGTATTGATTATCGCTGATTATTCTGTTGTTTTCCAGGTACTTGAGTAGCTGCTGATTGACCACACGTTTCATGACTTTGGAGATTATTGGAAGCAAGGCAATTGGTCGATAGTTTGAGGACGTGGTTTTCTTGCCTCATTTTTCGAAGAGGTTGCACTCGAGCTACTTTCCTAGAGGATGGGTAAATCCCTTTTCCTTAACACAGGAAAAAAAAAGCCTGGAAAAAACGGGTGTTAGTTCGTTGGCGCAGCTTTTAGTACGATGGCAGGTATTCCGTCCGGTCCTGATGTCTTTTGCGTATCTAGTTCTATAAGGATTTTGCGAATATCACGGTGATGAAATTTGACTTCTGCCATGGTAGTGTTGATGTTCGATATGGTGGGGAGAGTCTTGCCTTGGAGGACGTCTAAGGTAGAGTGCGATGAAAACATTTTGGCGAGTATGTTTGCTTTTTCCTTGGCTGTAGTCGCCGTGATGCCACGCTCGTCCGTCAAAGGTGGGAGAGAAGTTTTTGTAAAGTTGTTACTTACTGCCTTTGCTACCAACTAGAAATTCTTGGAACCAGTGGGGCATTGCAACAGTTTATTCCTAATCTTTTGATTGGGTTTGTTCTTGTTTCGTCGATCACACGTTTGCATTCGTTTCTCGCTTCGACAAAATAATTGCGATTTTCAGCGGCCTGATTTTGCTTGCTGTTTCCTATCTACAGCTCTTTCGCATGTTCTGTCGAACCAGGGCTTTCCTTTTAATGGTAACTTGATGGAATTTGGAATGTATACTTCCATTCCAGAGGAGATTACTTGCGTGATCTCTTCACAGCAGACTGACGAGTCGTCAGTGCCCAAACAGACGTCGAGCCAATAGAACTCCCTTAGATCTTCCCAGTTGCAGAATTTCACAAGCCCTTGTAAATAAGTTTTTGGTCGGAAGTACCTAATGGCGGACCAACTGTAATTGTGTACTGGTCAGGATTGGTGGTTGGAAAGAGATCCAGGAGGGCGGCGAATTCGCCCCCTCTGAGATTCGATTTGGTTCGTCTACAAGTTGAGGAAGCCCGCAACTGATGGCAAATGCTTCAGCGTCTCTAGCTTCGTTGTCGGTCTTGTTGTGATGTTTGAGCCAGTTGGTGTCGTGGGCATTGACGTCTCCCAAAACGATTATTTCTGAACTGTGATGATCGACCTGTATTAAGTCAAAAGTGGTAGCTTATAGTGTTGAAAAAAAGCTTTGGGAGGCTCTATGGCTTGGGGGGTGATAGAGACAACATATAAACTTGGTTATTCCCTTGGTGGTGAACTTGAGCCACATGACGTCAAGGTTGTTCGCTTCGAGTGTTTCCTCGTGGTGACATGAAAAATGGACGGAGAAAAATGCATATTCCGAACTTATGTCTAAGTCGGGTATGTAAGTCGTAACTAGGATAGGGGTAGTTTACTGTTGTTGTTGTAGAACATACTTGTGTTTCTGTAAAGGCTAGTATTTGTGGTCTATTTTCTTGTACATGTTGGTGTACCGAATTTATGTTTGTATTTAGGCCTCTTATTTTGCGGAAATCTGTTCTAAATTGGTTCGGTATCTTTGCTGGCTGTGAAATGCGGAATGAAGGGCTCCCAGGGCCACAGAGCGTCCGAAGATTCGAATGGCCAGATAGTTTACCTCCGGAATATTTTGATCCTGGAAGCATCATCATGTCCATATATTCCTACTGTGGAACCCGGGGCCACCAGCAAGGAAGCGGAACGTGATTTGGGGAAACCACTTAGCGCTTCCCAGTTCTTCCCGGTCTTTCACCGGATGATGCGAGTAGGCGTATGCATTTACCACCTAAGGTCACTTCCACTGGAAGCATCGGCCTCAGATTCATTTCTGACAGGACGAAGGAAGAACATATAATGATGATGACACGAACATACATACCAAGGCTATATATCTTTTTTTTTATCAAAACTGCGCAATAATCTCACTTGCTTAATGTAAAATGTAATTTTTTCCATAAGAAGCTTTCTTATCAAATTATGGAGAGATTGAAAATAGAGCAGACAAGAATCAAATTCCTCGATGTCGAGTCGAAAGCTACTTAAGCCAGATCGATATTAACGCTGTCGAAATTAAACTGAAATCAAGAATAGATTAACCAAACCTCGACAAGTTACTCGGTTGTTATATTTCCAAAATAGAAGCTAATTAGTCAAATGCGTATTATTAAATTATATTAATTGGTTACATCTTATATAATAAATGCTATATTAATTATTATACGGCTGCTTAAGTTTAAATGTCTTCGATAATCCTACCTTTTCAGTTAGGGGCTTTCGTCATTTAAACAAATCTATCAACGCCTTGTTTTTATCCAATCATTTTTGTTACTTGTCTTTTTCTTTATTAGTATAGATTTTATTTTAATTGATTAGTTTATAAAAAAAAGCCTTGTAACATTATATAGCGTGCTCAGACGCCTTCATAAAATACCTTTTTTAATTGAAGTCCAAGTTAATCCCATTGAGGTATCTAAAATGGCTGTTGGATGACAGAATATATGAAATAAATCCATTCTGAAAGGATGATAAATTGTTCTTCAGAAAAACACTTATTACGTTGAAGCCACCACTAATATCTTCTATAATAACGCTCTACTCTGGAGGCTTTATTTTTTGCGGAACGGGATTTGAGAATAAAAGTGTTATACAAAGACTAAAATAGGTGATCAGTTACACAACCTCTGAATAGTATGTTTGCAAATAATCTGATGTCTGAACAAAGATAAATCTAAGACAATGTATCTGGATTTTACAAGTTATCTAAATTTTAGTATGATTCAAGCGTGAGGAATTATATAAAATGTATATAAATGCATAGTGTCGACTTTTTGAAATAAAAGATATTGTTACGCAATTTTGAACAATCGGTTGGGAAAGCGATATCCTCTGTTTCACAAGGCTCATGGATTTTTGTGAAGATATTTAAAGCAAAAAGTTTAGATGTCTGATCAACCTCTATCCAATTTGGAAAATTCCATTGGACAAGCGTGTAGTAATATAATTTACCTAAAATGTGCCTTAAAAGCTGCAAAAGGGTTTAATCATATATTATATCACGAGAACTATGAATTTAATCGATTAAACTACGTTCAATATTTTGAGCATGATTTTTCTGGACAATGTTGAATGCAAAATAATTTAATATTATTTATAAATTATTTTGCATGAAACTATTTGCCAAAAAGAGAAATCATTCAAAAAATATTGAATGTAGTTTAATTGATTGAATTCATAGTTTGAGTGGTATACGGCTAGATTATTTCCTGAATTAGTAACCTTGGTTACATTCCCCAATGATGCGTTGACTAGGCCCGCTTATCAAATTCGACATGTAAATATTTCAAAATTTGACATTTTCTGTCACCTTATACCAAAATAATGAAATACAAATTTTAAAGAAAATCGGAGTTTTTAGCAATAAAAATCAATATTAGATCATTCAAACCATTTATAAAATATTGTTTTTTCAAAAACCGTTAATGAAAATTGCAAGAATCAGCTACAATCGACAAAACGAAATCCAATATGGAGGACGCAGTTTAATCGCTGTTAAACAGGTCTAGTGCAATAATCATTTATCTAAACAAAATTTATTCAGAAAATCGGGCTGTCTGATTGGTCCATTTTACGATGAAGGAAATAATCAAAGAAAAATTAAATGTTTTGCTACAGTTAATGTTGAAACCCGTTCAAATAGATCAAAGATTGTAAATTAAGTAATTTAATTTTTTTTTTGAGATTTAAAGAAATGTTTGTTAGGTTAATATAATAGATATATTCTAATCCTTAGGGTGCCCCACCCCCACGCCCTTGCCGATAATGCCTTGCAGTTTCAGTAATACAAATTAATATTAAATTAACATGTGGGATATTAATTTCATAATCGTAAGAAAATTATGCATTATTTATTTAGAAATCGCCCTATTTATCTGGTTCTCAAGCTCATTTCAATAGATAGGTAGATAGATAGAATATAATTTATTTGTTCCAAATTATAAAAATAGTTGTACAAGAAAAAACCTAATGGTATGCAACATAATTGAATAGCAACAATAAGAAACAAATTTGAAAATACATATATAAGTACAAACATTTCTAACTGCCAAACTTTACAACAATATTAAAACAAAAAAAAATATTAATGCAAGTGAAATTAAAAATAAAACCATGAACTTTATGTAAAAAGCTTTAAAAAAACTGAATGGGGTGTAATTATTTATAGATAAATATCTATACATTTATATTATTGAATGAAGCTTATCCTAGCTTATATCTAACATTTTATCATCAAACAATTCATTTAATGTTTACGAATTATATCTGGAGTCTTTATTTCAGGCAGGCTAAGAACAATATAAGGAAATATATTGTATATTTTAATTACGGAATAGCTGACATTTTTCTGAATACACCAAGCTACTACATCTCTCAGAAATAAAGTTTGATTTATATTTAGTTACATAATTATGTTTATGAGTAGAAATATATTTACAATCTTGTTTACTTCGTTTTTAAAAACTTTATTTTAGTTACACGAAGAAAAAATACAAGTAGTAAAGTATTAACCTGCTACACTGAAAGCTTGCTTATGACTGAAATGCATACTCTTATCTCTGCCTATTTATAATATAATAAAGGAAGTGACTCCGCTGCCGGCGCCGGTTTCCAAATTTTTTTAATTCGGATGCCGGCTCCGGCAATCTTATAAAATGCATATGCAAGCCGGCGCCGGCAGCCTAGTTACTCCGATGTGTCTAGACTCGAGTACCGGCGGCGGCGTAACGCTTATAACCTAAAAATGTGTTTGCGTAATTCAATTTCTTACATTGTTTACCTCGTTGTTTACTTACCTACTGTGTTTTCCATTGTAATTTTGTGAAAAAGTTAAAAAGAATGAAAGTTGGTGATAAGTTTTCCTCATACGAGGAGTTTGAAAGTGCATTAAAAGACTATAAACAAAATACAAATAATGAGTATTGGTTACGTGATAGCAGGACAATCGAAAGACAAAAACATCGAAATCCTAATACTGTAGTAGACATTAACTTATCTCTTAGGTACTATTACATTCGCCTAGCCTGTGTTAGAGGAGGAAGGCCGTTTAAAAGCAAAAATGAAAAATCTGTTAGGAAATCTAGCACTTACAAACAGCAGTGCCCAGCGAGTATTTTTGTAAAAGTAAGTAGCTGTAAGAAATTTCTTTTTAAACAAGAAATTAAAAACGACCACAATCATACGTCGTCAAAAGCATATTTTAATTCTCTTGCAAAACAAAGGTTAAACCTGCCCGGAAGTATTAAACTTGATACACAACATGCTTTAAATGCAGGAGCAAATAAAAACATTATTTTAAATCAAATAACAAAAGAAACGGGTTGCAGAATAACTTTAAAAGATCTCACCAATTTGAACAATAGATCAAAACCTCAAAAAAAAGTCTTGAAGAATGTGTTACAATTTAAAAAAAATCATGGTTGTACGGAGATCGAAATTTTAGTTGACAAAAATGACATGTTTAAAGGTCTTTATTTTCAAGATGAACGTATGAAAAGCTATATTAACGCATATCCCGAAATCATTTTCATTGATGGGACGTATTGATTTACGCTTCGCCACATATATCATAATGATAGAAGATGGAAATGGTTTAAGTGAAATCGTTGCAATTTGCTTGATTGCCGAAGAAAATGAAGAGTCCTTGAATTTTTTTATAAATACTTTTAAAAATCGAAATCCTGCTTGGGAAAGAGTACAAGTAGTTATGTCTGACAAAGATAAAACAGAGAGGACCGTTTTTTCGAAAAGCTTTCCAAATGCTAAATTAATGATATGTCTTTTTCACGTTTTCCAAATATTTAATAGGGAAGTGTCAGCTAAAAAAATGGGTATTACATCCGAGGAAGTTCAAATCAGCAAACAATATTTGCAAAAACTGGCATACGCAATTTCCGAAACTAACTACAATGAGATTTACACTGAAATGGTCACGAATGTACCCGAATGTGTCAAAACTTACTATGACTCAAATTGGGGAAATATAACTGATCAGTGGGTGCAGTATTTAACTTTGCAAAATCAATGCATGGGTAACAAAACTAACAACCGTTTAGAGTCTATTAATTCAAAGCTTAAGAGTGTGATAACAAGGTACAGCCCACTCGAATATTTTATTGATCACCTTTTCATTATCATTAATAGCCTTCGAACAGGCAAAGATGTAAAAAATTTACAGATGCTAAACCAAACGTTAGCGCAGCCATTTCAAACTGGGTCTACAGAATATTTATACTATCAACATTTAACCGACTTTGCCTTTCAAAAAATTGAAAGACAGCCTAAACGAAGTAATTCTTGTGAGGATATAAAATAGCTTGATAATGGGACATTTTTGGCTGTGACATCAGAAGGTTTGCTTCAGGTTACCTGCTTCACTTGCGAGTGTTTATTTAGAAAATCGACAGGGCTTCCCTGCAGACACATTTTTAAATGCAGATCTGTAATGTCAATGTCTCTATTCGATGTTAATTTGTGCCTAACTAGATGGTCTAGATCCTATTGTGAAAAAATATTAAATGAATGCGAAGCCATTGGCGCAAATGCACCTGTGCATGATGTAGCTAATAACTATGATGCCAATGACGAAGGGCGGCATAGTGTAAAAGTGTTACAAGCAATAAATCGAAAACCAAGCTATTTAACTAATCACGAAAAATTCAATCTAATGCAAGAAGAAGGAAGAAAAATAGCAAAATTATGAAGTGAGGTATCAACTGATATTTTTAATAGGTGACTAAATATAATTCGAACTATCGGAATGAATTGGGCTGACCATCAAGATTCAGTTATCTTAAAATTATTTAATAATTTAGCTGAAAATAGTAATCAATTATTGGATTCACAATTTGTGAAATCACCAACGGAAACAGAGCAGCATACCCAAGCAAATGAGAATTTTACCCAAAATGAACAATTTCTACAAACAAACACGCAAATTGCAGTTAACCAAATGGAAATTAATAAAGATGGTGCTGAAAATGAAGACATCACTGTAGAGTTTCTAGGGGGGAGAGATGGGGAGCTATTTCCAGTTGGTACAAATAGCGAGCTTACACTAGAGGAAACAACAGTAAATTCAGGTTTGTAGAGGATTTGGACTGGCTGCAAACTAAAATTTTGAACAATTTTATTTTTCTTTTCTAGTGACTGCCGATCCACGTACGAACAGTGGTATATATACCTTTAACCAAAATAAATTGGCCACTCATAAATCTATCACCGATAAAATTATTTCCCAGGAACATATTATTACCACTGAAATTAATTCATCTAATTCTGTTGGTAAAGAAAATGATACTTTCATTGCTTTAACGAATTTTCATGCATTCGAAGTTCAAAATGAAAAAGAAAAATCTAATGAAGAAGTAAATATTTGCGTTGGTAAGTTTCCAGATTAAATTACCTAATAAAGTTATAAATACCTACTTAGGCAATGTCTACATTATTTTTTTTTGCTTAACTCAGCAAACTCTCTTTTATAATGTCTAATATTTGAATATTTTCAGTTGAATCCATTGAACAACGCAAGAATGAAGAACAACAAACTGTGAATGAACAAGATCAAATTGAAGAAACCACAGCGGATATAAATCTGCAAAACATAAAAATGCCATCGAAAATTCGGAAACGGGGACGTCCAAAAGGACTTGGAAATACCGTAATTGGACTGAAAAAGTCCAGAAAAAAAGCAAATACATAATTTTATACGTATATGTTATTATATAAGTAGAAATCTACACATTCATTAATATATATACATATATTGTATACTTTATGATTTAAAAATGGAAAAATAAAATAATCTTTTTTTTTTCTTTTTGCCTGCATCCATAAAGAGAACCGGCGCCGGCATCCATA
>MU181966.1:441709-488652 GCA_016904865.1 Pissodes strobi
ATAAAGAGAACCGGCGCCGGCATCCATAAAGAGAACCGGCGCCGGCAGCGGAGTCACTTCCTATAATAAATGCTGAGCACTGCAAAGCTAGTAATCTAATCCTCTAAAACTACATAGTCGCCATAAGTGGCCATATTATAATTATTATAGCATGCATGCACAAACCGATGTTTATTTTTGTATACAAACATAAAGGAATCCACTACATGCATTCCAACAAGTGTTATAATGCTATTTTTCACCAAAACAAGTTTTTTTTTGCTTTTACAAAAGAAATGCATTTGTAGTTTCATTGGAATAAACTATCGAGATCTTTGTAGACTTGTTTTGGTGAAAAATAGCATTATAACACTTGTTGGAAATCATGTAGTGGATTCCTTTATGTTTGTATACAAAAATAAAGATGGGTTTGTGCATGCTACTCATAAACATAATTATGTAACTATAAATATAAATCAAACTTTATTTCTGAGAGATGTAGTAGCTTGGTGTATTTGTCAGCTATTCCGTAATTAAAATATACAATATATTTTCTGATATTGTTCTTAGCCTGAAATAAAGGCTCCAGATGTAATCTAATTTTAGATTGAGCAAACATGGTATCTCAATAACAACGTAGCGCCAGTGCTCACATTCCTAGCTATCACCCTCAGTGCGTATCAGTATTTAGCTATGATTACTGCTACACTCTCGATATGGTCTCTCCAGTCAAGCCTTCTACCTATTTTAATCCCTACAAATGAGATATCCTGATATATACAGTGCTTCCCCCCCTTTTAATTTTTGAACGGATCAATTTAAAAAATTGAAACTTGAGGTAATGATATTGATGAGTGAATACTATATTTTACAGTTCAATTGACAGATGAAAATTTCAAGATGGCTGCTAGGCGCCATCTTGGGAAAAAAAATTAAATAGGAATGGGGGTCTTTTGGTACATCATTTTGAAGCCCCTGACGAGTACTTTATAACCCTAGAATATAAAGTCAATATGTTTACCTACTACAAAATGGCAGTACATTTAATAATTACCTGAATACGAACACACTAACATCCATATCTCTACAAATGGTCTTATTCTCTCCCGTATCCACGGCAACAGCGATAATTTGAATAAAAATTTGTTGTTTTTTATTTTTTTTTTGACAGTGTCAAAAATATCAGTATGACAACAAACATTATTGTACAGTTAAAATATTCTCATTTAGTTTTCGGTTTTAGTGGTAGATTACAGTGTGAACTATTTTTAAAATGGTAAATTCTCATCCATTGGAAGAAAAAGTCGAAGCGATTTTTATTTATGGTGCGACGCGTAACTTTCACGAAACCGAAATGATTTTTAACGATCATTTCCCGAATCGTCCTATCTGTAGAAAATATTGAAGGAAACTTGTATCCAACTTTACAGCTACTGGTAGTGTAAATAACAAAAGGCCCCCAGGTCGTCCATCCGTTCCGGAAGAAAAGCAAGTCCAAATAATTGGTGAGATGATAGTAAATCCCGAACAGTCTACTTCCTCCGTCGCGGATGTCTGTGAGGTTTGTCCTTCTACTGCATGGAGACTTTTGAAGAGGAATAAGTATCATTCATACAAAATCCAAATGGTACACCAGTTAACTGAAGATGACCCGGATCGAAGAACAGAATTCTGCGAAACTATGACGGAAACCATTGCACGACATCCTACCTATCTCCAAAATATTTGTTTTAGTGATGAATGTACTTTTTTTCTCAATGTTAATGTTCATAGACAACTTTCCCGGTCCTTGGATTGGCCGTCGAGGTCCTGTGGAATGGCCAGCTCGCTCGCCAGATTTGACACCTCTAGACTTTTTTCTATGGGGCTATATGAAGCAAAAGGTGTACGAAATTGAACCTGCCTCAATATTGGATATACGGCAGAGAATTACAAATATTTGTAGAACTATCGATGTTACGATGTTTGAAAATGTTCGGTGTGAAATTTCGGACAGGCTGTTCTTATGTCAAGAAGTTCCATTTCCAGCATCTTCTCAATTGAACTCAATTTATCAAGTTAAATGTCAGTGTATTCAAATAATTATTAAATGTACTGCCATTTTGTAGTAGGTAAAGTTATTGACTTTATATTCCAGGGTTATAAAGTACCCGTCAGGGGCTTCAAAATGATGTGCCAAAAGACCCCCCTTTCTATTTAATTTCAATCATCAATTCATTACCTTAACTTTTAATTTTTTTAAATTGATCCGTTCAAAAATTAAAGGGGGGGGGGGACAATAGAGAAAAGCACCTGTATACATATAGATATACTGATATCTGTACTATTACATAAAAATTTTAGTGACTGATCTGTATGATTACCGAATACAAAATACTGTGCTTTAGGTATATCTAACAGAAGCTAATGATTGGAGAAGTACATACACATCAAGATCATCAAAAGCCCTCTTTATACTTGCCTGCATTACATCAGAGTCCTCTTTACTGCATATTCACCAGTTAGGCTGCAAAGTTCATTAAAACTTGTATATGTCGTAGGCATTTGGAGTAATACGTCATTCCGCGGAAAGCCTAGGCTTTACACGTATTGCCGGCAAAAGCTGTAAT
Source organism: Pissodes strobi (assembly GCA_016904865.1). Classification (NCBI taxonomy): domain Eukaryota; kingdom Metazoa; phylum Arthropoda; class Insecta; order Coleoptera; family Curculionidae; genus Pissodes; species Pissodes strobi. The sequence continues at coordinate 444,298 of MU181966.1, forward strand.
AAAATCATTTTTACCTTATTTGGTTTAAACTATTCGTCATTTCAAGGATTGCCTTCTTCATTTTAGACAAATAGGGTAATCGGCCGAACGATTGAACGTTACAGCGTCTGACAAACTGAAATCCGTCATTCCCTGATATGACTAGTCAGTACATGTTTTGCCGGTAAACAACGTAATAGCCTTATTATTACAGTGTTTAACTAACTATTCAGTCATTCTCTGTAATGCCCAGGCAAACAACAGCAATACGCTTATAAACATGCATTACGCTGTTTGCCTGTTTTAGTTTGAGTTAGTTTAGGTTTGTTTGGGCTAGTTTCAGTTACTTTGGGCTATGGGTTGTATTTATTACAGTGATTGACTACAATCGGCAAACGTTGAAAATTGTTATTACGGTGTTTTCTTAAAAGAGATTTAGGCATTACAGGGAATGACTGAATAGTTAGTCAAACACTGTAATAATAAGGCTATTACGCTGTTTGCCGGCAATACATGTAATGACTAGTCATTTCAGGGAGTGACGGATTTCAGTGTTTGGCGCCGACATACGGCAGTCAGAGGCTGTAGCGTACAATCGTTCGATCGATTACTCTGTTTGTCTAACATGAAGAAGGCAATCCTTGAAATGACGCATAATTTAAGCCAAACAAGGTAATAATTATTTTATTACAGCTTTTGCCGGCGATACGTGTAATGACTAGACTTTTCGCGGAATGACGTATTACGCCCGATGCCTACGACATATACATAATATTCAAGAGTGGTCCCAAAATAGACCTTTGAGGAACACCCCTTATAGCGTAAGTGCCCAGCGACATAAAGATGCATTTATGAATACTGTCTTGGAAATTTTTGTGTGGCTTAATTGCGGCTAGTCTACCACCTTTTCCCGTTATGAAAACTGTCGTAGTGGGGGCGTTTGCTTTCCAGGCTTTCCGAAAGCCGATCATTTCGCGTAGTGCAAAAAGTTTATGGATACTGTTTTTTTTTCTTTAATGTAATCGCGAGGCAAGTTTATGAAACGCGCGAAAAAAAAAGTGTCCGACAAAAAATTTTGGTCGTTAAGGGTGTCCGACAATTCAAACTTATCCTCTACATGAGTTAAAAAAAATTATGGATAACGAGCTGATTTTTTCAGGATTACTTAATAAAAATATGTAGAAAATAAATATCCAATTGTCCGACAAATTACATTTTCCGATTTTCCAGTCCGACGCGCCGCGGGAAAATCATCGGTTTCGCGAAGCCAAAAAATGTACGAATAACAATTTCTTTTTTCGATTTTTTGCTTTGAAATGAACTGGAGAACATAATGAATAAGTTGTCCGACAGTAAACCATTACCTTATGCGTAAAAAATAAGCAAAATGTTTTTTTGAATTTAGTCGTGGTTCTAATGCTTGGAGTATGTATTTTCAACTAACCGGCTCTGACACATTTTATAATTGACAGTATCAACAGTCTTGTACAAAAGAAGAGTCTAGAGAACCATCGTCCACTTTGTCTCCCGAGCTTCCGCATGCTCAAAAAGTTAAAATTGAAAAGAATTAGGGAAGTCCGAGTTTGACGAAAATCAGCCGCCGGCGCCGGGGGTTTTCGGTGATGAGACGACCGAATCTCGACATTAGAAAGTCGATCGATGACCCTAGGGGCGAGGCTGTGCAAAAGGGAAAAAAACGATTTGACGTCCTAATGGGTTGACGTTCATCAGGGAAGTTCGGCGGGCGCCCCTTAAACCGTTAAACATATTTTGGAACCTAGGTGCTCCATTCAGGGGCCGATATTTTGCGACATCCAAAAACATAATTTCGGTCAATTTTGTTCGGAGGGCGGTCATATACACGAAAAAAACATTTTTGGGACCAAGGGGCTCATTTAGGGGCTGAGGGGATTTGACGTCCGAAGAGGTTCAAATTCGGGCTAGGGGGGTTCTCGACGATGCCGAGTGCGAATCTGGCGCGGGCGGGAACCTACCGCAAATAGGTTCCGCGATAGATGCCGGACGAGGTTGAATTTTGGTGATGGGCGAACGAGACCCTCCAAAGAGCACCCTCACACATTTGACTTAAAAAAAATATTCTGCGTGATTTTCGATCCGACAAACCCATATCCCGTAATCGGACCCCATCGATTTCGAAAACGGAAAATCGCCATTTTGGACGACGGCGACGTGTAAGATTTTTAAAAATTAAATTTTTTCGTTAATGACATGTAAATGGACCTCTTTAATCGATTCCGTGATGAAATCGGGTATTTTCATAAAAAAATAGAAAACTTCAGGGGGCTTAAAAAATCGAGATTTTCAGAAAATCGGCTATAATTCGAAAACGGTAACAGTTAGAGGTAAACTAAAATGAGAAAAATATGGGTCTCGCCGGGTTCTATAATGTGTCGCATCCAGTTTGATTGTACGACGTTTCGTTTTTTTTTATTGACCAAACGTGATTTTCATGTTTTCGTCTTTTTCTCGGTAACGAAAAGAGGTATCTCAAATAGGTATTTGCGTCGTTTTATGCTCCATCGAAAAGTTCCTATACAGTTTTTCGATAGGAGTTCAAATAAGGTAGGTATTCGATAAAATGTAAAGTTCGTCTGAAAATTTTAATTTTTCTGGGATCTGAAATTCTTTGTATTGGGGAACGTGAGCTCGGAATAGAACTCGTCTTTAGGCAAGTCCGAGTTCGACGAAAATCAGCCGGCGCCGGCGGGGGTGTTCGGTGATGAGACGACCGAATATGGATATTAGAAAGTCGAGGCTCCTAGAGGCGAGGCTGTGCGAAAGAAAAAAAGCCGACTTGACGTCCGAAAGGGTTGACGTTCGGCAAAGATGTTCAGCGGGCGCCCCTTAAATTGTTAAAATAATAATAATTGGACCCTAGAGGCTCCATTTAGGGGCCGATATTTTGCGACGTTCAAAATCATAGTTTGATTTGTTTGGGTTAGTTTGGATTAAGGGCGGGTTAGTTTGGGTTAGTTTGGGTAGCGCGCTCGGCTCAATGAGCTTGTTTGGCTAGTTAAAGTTAGTTACGATTATTTTTGCTTAATCTGGACTGGAATACGGAAGACTTGACGTCCGAAAGGGTTGACGTTCGGCAAAGATGTTCGGCGGGCGCCCCTTAAATTGTTAAAAATATTTTGGACTCTAGGGGCTCCATTTAGGGGCCGATATTTGGCGACGTTCAAAATCATAGTTAGATTTGTTTGGGTTAGTTTGGATTAAGGGCGGGTTAGTTTGCATTAGTTTAGGTTAGTTTGGGTAGCGCGCTCGGCTCAATGCGTTTGTTTGGCTAGTTAAAGTTAGTTACGATTATTTTTGCTTAATCTGGACTGGAATACGGAAGACAAGAGCGCGTAGCGCGCTTTTCTTTATTTTGCTTAATTACGGTTAGTTTGGGTTAGTTGAGGGCCATGCGAAAAGTGAAATATTACTTATTGTAATACGTGCCCGTACTTTGGATGGACTTTTTACGAAATATTTTGCGCGGAAGCTCGGGAGACAAAGTAGACGCTGGCTCTCTAGACTCTTGTTTCGACAAATCCATACACAAGGCAACAGTTAAATCTTTACCAGTGAATTTACCATTTAGTATGCGAGTAACAACCTGCCTGCAAGCCTGATATATTGGTCTAATGATTTACCTTTCAAGACGCCCTGATATCGTGGATAAACCAGCAACTACCAATATTTACATGGCACTTCTTTAAAACAAATATTTTGAGGAAAAGGCTTGAAATCAAATTAAAAATGATACTGTATGGTATATGTGCATCATTTCTTCTGTATTTCATGTTTAAAGGACATAAATTTACCTCTTGAAAAGAACCTCTCCTGTATATATATTTTTGTTCATTTTTATGATTACTATAATTTTCCAGACCGCTAATATGTCATAACGGTGCATGGTGATCGGAGAGCGCCGAGTTCAGAACATAACTTAAAAACCTTTGCCTGAAAGCATCGTTAAAATTCGTAGAAACCATCCAGCAGCGTAGCGCAGTTTTCACTTTCACGAGAGGCATGCGATAAATTATAGACACGCAGTAAATCCAATATTTTTTTTACACCATTACAATAATCAGCTGAAATAATTACATATTAGCAAAAATGGGGTCTAAGCCCTAAGAAGACCCTATGGTTATGCATGAGGGTGGTGAGACCCATAATAACTTATGAAGCAGTGACTTGGAGGACAAAGACCAGGTGGGTAGGGGCGAGGAGAATACTGAGTGGCGTGCAAAGGCTAGCGTGCCTGTACGCTACAAAAGCCATGAGCTTAACTCTTGTAGCCACTCCAAAAATATTATTAGATCTGCCACCAGTACACATTTACATACAAGAAGAAGTTATGTCGGTTGCCCACAGACTGCTGCAAGGACAAGCACCAATAAGCAATAGTCATGGCGCCGACAACGAACTGCTGAAGAAGATTAAGGCAAACTACGTGTTGAGCATGCCCACCGATTACACCACTCCAACATACAGATTTGAAAACAATTTTAAGATCGTAACACCGGAACGGTTCGAAGACCGATCGAAATCGGTAGCATCGGAGTCTGAGGAATGATTGAATTCATTAAGAGTTTCTCAGCCAAGTTTACAACTGACTTACTAAGCCACAATAGAAAGGCTGTGATATTGATGGTAGTTTTATTGACCTGCCATTGTCGACTGATAAGACACTTTTGCCTGGTGGGTTTGACAGATTAAATCATACGCAGGTTCTGTCAAGAAGAAAAGGAACATGCTCTATGTTCTATGCCACTGTGAGGATATCGTGAGGACGGGCTGCAAACAAATGAGCCAAACCAATCCAGTACATGCTACATTGAGGAGTCATTATGGCTATGGAATGTAATTAAGAATACCAAACTAGATATGGTATTCTAAAAAAGGGAGCGCCACAATAGTTTTTACAGGCCGCAATGGAGGATAGATCGTTCTGGAAAACTTCCAAGAAAGTCTAATCTAATCTAATCTACATATCAGAAAAATATGTTTGAAGTATCCTACTGACTTTAATTTTTCAAAACATTCAAAACGGTGAAAGTACCCCGATGTCAACATATGGACGCCAAAAATCGGTGTAAACATATTTTCTTGATAAACTATTCCGATATTTTAATGAATAAAGCCAGTATTGAACGATTTTTTGGTAAAAAAATATCGAATTTGGCATTCCTGATAACTTTGCCCCTCGAGCATTGAAGGCAGAGAATTGCCCTTGAAACTTTATCCAAGCACAATAACAAATAAAGATCCTATATAGATCGATGTATAGAAAGAATTCCTACAAACCAACCAAGTACCGAATGTAGATAAAACAAATCTAAGCAGATAATTCCAATATTTTCATTATTCAGGGTTCAAAGTATTGTTGGAATACTGGCTTGGTATCAGCACAATTACCAGTAGGCATTTTCCCTAAGAAATATGCGAGGTTCCTTGGAAGAAATGTGTTTTTAGGAGAAATTGCCGGATTGCGAAACGTCCATTTAGGACAACATTTAAGCCTAGCCTAAATAAAGCCTAGATTTACCTTTCTCCACTGTCTTATAGACTAAATCGGAAGCGATCCCTTTGTCGCTCTGAAATCAGAGGGTGTCGTCCGAGAAATACCGAGATACCGAAGTGTTAATTTCAAACGGCATTGAAGTAAGTTAAAAAATATACGAGACATGAGTTATAGGTATACAAAGTATAGGGCCAGTCGATCGTTTACTCATCGGAACATCATGGTAATTGGAAATAAAGGCATAATATTAAAACAACTTAAGTGTTATGTGCTCGCCAAGATAATTATTCCGAATTGGACAACCAGGACAATCGTGGGGAAAAAAAATCACGTCCCATCAATGCTAAGACATCCAAAGAAGTAGCAAAAAGTAAAAGGACTATTTCTTTTACATCGTTGAACTTATTTGCTCTTTTAAATAGTAATGGTTACTAATTTTCGACTGCCGAAGTAGAATAGGTAAAATCCTAATAAATGAGCGTGCGGCTAGAAATATGGAAAATGTTAAATACAATGGTTTTAGAATCTTTTTTCATCCAATGATAGAATTGCTTCCTGCATAAGTAATAAAATTTTATTCATAATCTGAAAAAAAGGAAACTATTTTTCATTAATTATTAATATAATTTCTCAGCAAAACTTGATGGAAGATTTTGTTTTTGCAAAATATTAAAATGTGATTTTTGGAAATGGAATATTACACAAATTTAATTATGCAAAGTAGCAGAATTACTTAAATATTATATAGATGTTTTACAGTTTAAAAAGTATTGAAAGGATACAAAACGTACATTTTTAGCTAACACAAATCGAAATTGTTTTTGAATACAGTAGCTGAAGATTAAATGCAAAGATCAATATAAAACCAAAAAAAAAAGATTGCTATTGAATTGATTCGAAAGTTATTACGTACAAACAGAATCGAATAATACTTAAACAAAAATTATAAATTACTTATCCGCTGGTAGTGATAAAAAGTATCATAAATCTGGATTAAAGTAATTTTAAGCGTTTTAAGGACAAATCTGCCTCTGTTTTCTAAATAGAAAAAGGTAAACATTTAAATAATAAAAAATTATATTTAATAATTTAGATTAGCTAACAGTAATAATATAAAAATCAATCAACGTTGCTATTAATACCTTACATAATCGTATAAAAATTAATGCTAAATGATGAAATGAACCCCGAGGCTTGAAAATACGACGCGGTAGCTGGAGATTAAATGCAAAATTCAATATGAAATAAGAACGAAATTGCTATCGATATACTGAGTGGCATTTCTCGAACTGATGATATCAGCAAAATGTATCAATTAATTTGAAAGTTATTACGCACAAACGCAAACATTTATTACGCTCAAAAAAGTTTCAGTGAGCAGCCACAGTAACTACAATTTTTCTTGTAGATATAGAATGGAATTATACTTGAACCACAATTGTAAATCGCTCGTAGCGATAAAAAGTAACATAAATCTGGATTAAATTAATTTGATTTTCGCATCCTCGCATCTCAAAGCGAAAGCACATCGTTCGACCAATATGTCTACATTGTTTTTTGTAATAAAAAGGGCACCCAAAATGCTTTATCATGTTTAAGTTCCAGTGATCCCGGACGGATAACTAAAAAAGGACTTCGGGCGACAGAACGTATAAAATAAAAACCGAGTTGAAGCGATGATAAAGTATCCTTGAGTCAAACTTTTATTATATTGGTAGTGGCCACGCATATCTTCTATATTAAAGTTTGACTATGGCTTGCTATATTTTTCGGGGATATTAAAATATATTTTATCCGATATCTCATACAATTTTACTATATACAGGGTGTATGGCGACGTCATGATGCTTGCTTGACTGTGATTGACCATTCATCTCTATAATGTGCTTTGTGAGATGCTTCCGGGAGGTATAGTCCTGTGATTTTTTTAATTTGATCAGACCATCATGATGGAGACCTGCCTCTTGATCTTCTGCCTTCGACTCCACCTTCGACGATCAGTCTTTCCATCTCCTCTCCCCTTCTAGTGATATGACCAAAGTACCTCAGAATGACAGAATGTTTCTGTTTATTATTGTACTAAGTCTGTTATTAATATTATTTAGTTCTTGGAGCACAGACTCATTTGTACGATGTCCTGTCCATGGTATTCGCAATATCCTCCTGTATACCCACATCTCAAAGGCGTTGATTCTGTTAGCGTCAGCTTTCTTAATAGTCCACGTTTCAGAAGCATATGTTGCAATAGGGAAGATAGGGATCCATTTCCGTCAGATAGATAGGGAAACACTTTTAGCCTTTCATTGCTGACACGAAGGAGAACTTTACTTGCATGTGATATTAGAGCGATTGTTCTGTAATTACTACAATCTGTTGGGGTTGCTTTTTTATAGATTGGAACGAACACGGATTTACACCAATCAGATGGTCATTTTCCCGTATTCCATATTTCTTCACATATTGTGTGAATAACATTTATTCCGTCTTCCCACATACCTTTTATGGTTTCAGCTGTTATTTGATCTTCTCCACCTGATTTTCCTAGTTTCATTCTTTTTATGGTAGCTACTACCTCGCTTCTGAGAATATTTGGTTCTTTCTCCCAATCTGTGATTTCCTCAATTTCGTCTTCAGGGTTAGTATCCGAGTATAGACGTTCGCAGTAGTTTTTCCATGTTTCCGCTATCCTTTGTAGATTTGTTATGATGTTGCCTTTTTCATCTTTAATTATTTGTGTTTGTGCCCTGAATTCCCTAGTTAGATATTTTACTTTATTGGACAGTTCTTTAGGTTCCTGACGATCAGCGTGTTCTTGTATTTCGTTGCATTTATGTGTTTATTTTTATCTCTTCAACAGAGGTGTTCTATTTGTGTATTTAGTTCTGCGATCTGTTGATTTTTATCTGTGAGGTTTTTGTACAGCTCTTTAACTCTCTTCGTTTGTCTACTAGCTCCATTGTTTCGTCCGTCAACCAGTGTTTTCGTGCCTGTACTGTTTCTTTAGGATTCGAAGAATCTAACGCCTTGAGAATTCATTGCTTTATTTGCTTAGGTCTTTAGGTACTTTTCTGGTTTCGCTTGTTGTTTTTGTCGTTCTATGAAACTTTATTTTGAATTCTGCTTGATGTAGTAGTTTGTGATCTGACCCGCATTCAGCGCTAGGCTTGGTTTCTACATTTTTGATTGAAGTTTTCCATTTCTTGTTCAAGCGTTCTCCTCTTGCATTACGTTCGCCAAGTCCATATTTACCTACAGTTTCCTGTAAGTTATCATCGTTGATTGTCTCGCCGACCTTTGCGTTCCAGTCCCCCGTTGTTGTTTTGCAAAAATGCCAAATAGTCTTGTCCGGTTACTGACTGTTCAATGAAATAATGGCCGATGACATAATTTGTATCTATACCACCCCATGCATTCAATGGCAATCTTGCTTGGCTGTTAGTTCTAATAAAATAGGAGATGGTGGACATTTTCGTTTTTATGGAACGTAGCTTCATCAGTGAGGAACATATAATTTTAAAAAATCCTGTCTTGCTGATTTTCCTGTTGAGTCCAGTCACAGAAAGTAACTCTGAATGCATAGTCCTGATCGTGTAGCTCTTGCATCAGTTTATTATTAATCAAAATTCTTTGAACTCGTGGCCGTAATAATATATCTGTTTCATTCGAAATTGTTCTTTACGAAATGTCCGGATTTTCAGCTACTTTCAGCAGCACAGTTGATTATTTGTTCTGTATTCGTAGTTTTAGTTATATCAGTTTTCTCATGTTATAGTTTTCCGGTCCGAACGAAATGAACCATTAATCTTTCAAACTTCTCTTTTCTTGCCTGTCTTCTTTCGAGATACGCTTTTTGATAAAACCTTGTAACAAGCAGACAGTTTCTGTTACTCGTGGCCAGTACGAAGCCCATATTAACAAGTTCTTCTGTCGAAAAATTCATTGCGTCTCAACAAATAATGACCTAATTTTTACTCAAATAGAATATTAAAGGATTGTCAAATTTTAGAAAAGCTGATTCATGACATAACTATAATTATGAGCTTTTGTTGAAGTCACGGCCAGTTTAAGCAAACACGCCGGTAGTTATGCATTTTGCATTTAAAACCCAATACATTCCCATGAGGGATGGAATTTAGAGCATGAGTTATCGCAAATTTGGAAAGCTTCAAACTCTCTATAAAATACAAAGTGTTTTATTTGAAACATCAGAGTTCTAAGGAATTAAAGTTTGCCAGATAGAGACGACCGTAGAAACACTCTGTACATGCTATGAATGGTTTAGATCAACGGACTTATTCGGACAGCTCTAAGATTTAGGAAAACATATCTAAAAATTAAATAATGTGCCAACAATGTCCCTGCGATCATCCGAATAAAATACCACGCCACATGTAGAATTATATGAAAAAAAAAACGAGTAGTATGATTTAAAAAATATATACATATTATTATACAGTCCAGCTTTTTTGAAGCTACTTGTACATACATTGGAAAGTATTTTTAGAATATGCTCCGCCTAAAACCCTTGCATTGAATATTTTTGTTTATTTCTAACAACAACGCATATTTTGGACTTCCTCGCTTTAACGAGCCACCCTTTTGCTACGGCTATCGAAAAACGAATACCTATATGAAGTGTCGAGGGATATGGTTTGACTTAAGTCAAGTAATGAATATTTTGTGCTATTACCAAAAAACTCAACCCAGGACTCAAATTTGAAGCTATTAACGTATAAAAACTCTTCTTATCAAAGGTTATTTTAATTCTCGAGAACACTTACATTATTTTTAACTTCACGTCTAAAATATTTCCATCCATTTCCGTCAGACTTTTATAGAAATATAATACCACTATGTCAGCGATTGTAGTTTCAATTATTGCATTATTTAGCGAACCTTGTAGAAAATCATGAACGTTATTAAAAATTTCAGATCAAAAACGTTGAGCAATAATAGCATGTAACACTATTTGTTAATTGCTTAACGAACGGTCCATATGCCAGGTTTAGTCATGAGTTTTAATTTTATTTAAAGTAGTGTGTCTATGACTTGTCAATTAGGTGAAGACACCACTAAATTTTTAACCAGAAATATATCAATGATTTTTACACATTGAAATCATGACAGTAAAATTTAGAAGCATATCACAGATAAGAATATTGTAATATTTGAAATTATTCTTTTACCTTTTACTTCAGCTTAACAAAATAAACAGGATCAGATCCCAAAGTAAATTGTAATTATGGGATTGCCCATAAAACAATGATATTCTAAAATATTTATGACATCTGCATTATCAGATTATTAATTTAAATCAAATTAAATTAAAGTAAGGTAATACATAATTTAATTTTTATTATGTTAATATTGCCCAACTCCTATTTGGAAACGGTTCTAGACTTGAATTAATTAAGATTCTGACTAAACGCAGCTAGTCACAAAATATCAAAAATAAGCAGTATTTACTAAACAAAAACTAATCTATGTTAATCCCATGGCAGCGTATTTATACCAATAAATAGTAAAAAACATACTAGATCAATGAGTTAACCTATTATGTACTTATTTTCATATGTAGACGGTAGGTTTCTACAGGTGAGCATGAATTGAGCACATTCCATGGTCTGTCTTTAGGCAAAATGTCAAAGTTACAATTTGTAGTTAAATAAAACAGTTTACTGCTATGAGGCTTACAGCCAGTTACAGCAAAACCGTATTGTTCAGGTAGGTAAATGTAATATAAAAGTAAATCAAATAATCACGATAGCATTATTGAGTTATTTGCTAATTATTGGTAATAAAGAAAGTCAATATTATATAATCGGCCAAAGATAATAAATGACTTAAAGCCACGATAACGGGAAATTCAATGAATTTAATTACAGTAAAAACATTAACTAGTACTAGATAGATACTATATGACTTATAGTTAGGTAGCTATAAGTTCAACTAACAACAACGATAAGTAATTATGTGAGTTAATGTAAGAGTGAAGCTTTAAGATAAATGTATTTAGAACAAAAAGAAAAAGTCAATAATTGCAGTCCTATTGGCTAGGTATTCAATGTCTGAAACTACATCAGATAAGATAAGGAAGAAAATAAGTAGCAATTAAATAAGTTAAGGTAGAAAAAATGATAATTGAGACCATAAATTGGTTAGTACCTAAGTCCTTGATGGTAAACGTGGAATCACATTTAAATAAAAAGTTTAGAGCCTCCGTGTATCTTACACACGTTCAACCATGTGGCCGTATCACCTCGACAAAAGTCATAGAAAAAGATGCTGATAGACGTTCAGCCCCGACAGAGGTAATTCTGTCCCATAGAAGGACCTTAGTTTAATTAGAACTAATTTTAATCATCTAATATAGACACATTAACATGTCACAAATCTTTTCCTATAGGTAGGGTAACCACATTATTGGTCACAGATCATTTTTAGGCAATATAGCCGATAATTTCAGAAAATACACTTGCCAATTAATTCAACAACACAATTAGGTGGAATTTAGGCCTGATGGTCGAAAATAACAACGATAATTTTAGATACTCAAGCTGTTTGCTCGTCTTGAGTGACCGGACGAGAAGGCCCATCAAGTCTTCCAGGAAAGAATATATACCACATCTGTCAAGAGGGCGCTCCAAACGGATTCGTCTTTCGAGCGACTCGGACGAGCGGAAGTAAGGTAGCGAGAGTATCGATAACAGTATCGACCAGTAAAAGGGAGAAATCGCACTACTGGATTTTGTAACATTTACAACGTTCCAAGCATCAACGATCCTAGAACGGATTTATGGGCAATTAAAGTTGTGATATTTTAACTCCTCGAGATTAATAGCTACGCTTCGATATGGATAAAAAATTTATGATTGGTACGTAGGTTTATCTTGAAGTTCTTATACTAAGAACTTGTTTTTTTGCTGAGTAGTAATCTCCAACCTACACAGTCACATGCCCTGTCAAGATCACTATGATCTAACGGTTTAGCGGCAACCTTTTCATCGAGAAATGTTATAAGTAACTTTCTGATGTACAGATATTATTTAAGTTTATGAGCTAAAGTAGATAGAAATGTCCTTTTAGATGTATCTTTTAAATAACATCTTTCTAACGCAGGCCCCAATATGTTTATTAGAAATGTTTGCCAAGTATTCTATAGTTAACCCAGTATCTTATCATGGAACGCGATGGGGATATAATGTCGATATAAGCTGCTTTCCTTAACTGTATTCAACTTTGCCATATAGCTCTTCTAATTTTCGATAATTAAAGTTCTTTTATATTTTTGTTCTCTAAATATAGATACTCTAAAATAATTTGTCTTCGGTGCATGTAAAGTGATATTTGTTTTGTTTACTTTTAAAGTCTTGTTTCAATATTTCATTCTTCATATTTCATTATTATACATGTTATCTATTCTGAAAATATATTATCTTTCGAAATGCCATAGTCTAATTAAACTGATGCCTGCTGTAATTTCCTCAAAGCGTAACTTATGCTAGAAATTTTTCATTTGTATTACTGACATTTTTTGCTGCTTTTTATATCCCTTGTGGTAACGAGGGACTAAGCTGCCAAAGTCATTAAAATTATGTGTTTTTCCTTTTCTTCGTCACAGTTAAATGTCCCGTGAAGGTAAACCTGAAAAATGTTTTCATTTTAAAATACGCATAGTTTTGAATAAAACAATTATGAAAATAATTATAATAACAAGAATGGTAATAACATTAATTATAATATTTATAATAGTACTTGAATTTGGAATATCTGTGTGATATAATAAAATTATAAGTTTAGCTTGCCTTATTAGATACTACATTGCTTTCGAGATCATGAAGTCGCGATCGTTAGTACTCTTCTCTTAAATATAAATAGAAGAAAGAGCTTCTGATGAACTGGGTTGCTGATTTGAGAAACATCTTGTAAGACTTACTAAAACAACTTGCAATAAAAGTTGCACATAGTTTCGATAATAATATAATAATAACTGACAGATACAGCGGCACCAATCGTGGTATATTCCGATCATAAATATATTAGGAGCAGATACATCGCGAATACCGAATACGATTGTTCGATCGGATACGGTCATTTTGTATTCAACGTCTAAATGCAAAGCTACTAATTTAATTTTAGAATCTTAACGTTTGGGGTCGTGGGAAAACCACGACCTCAAGCTATCGTCCAATTGCCTTGCTTGTAATAATACCTAGTCATGGAACGTGTAGTCAATCAGCAACTGCTCAAGTACCTCGAGACCAACAGAATAATTAGCGATAACCCATATAACTTTCGCAAAAAGAGATCGCCAGGTGATATAATGGTCTATGCCGCTCATATATGGAGTAGGGCAATTGAGAACTACGGAGAATTTCGAGCGATTGCGTTGGATATTTTTATGGCATTCGACAGGATTTGGCATGACGGATTGCTCAACAAACTACCGTCCTTCGGACTGCGAAGATCATTCGGCAGCTGGCTTGCCAGTTTCCTTAAGAATTGATCTCTGCACGTTGCAGTTGATGGACACATCTCAGACACATTCACCATTAATGCAGGCGTGCCTCAGGGTGCAAAACGTTTAGCAACTCTGTTCCTCATATATATTAATGACCTGCTGACCGAAACCACTAATCCTGTTTACAGTTTTGCAGATGACAGTACCCTTGTCTCCTAACTTAGATCAGAACAAATTTTACCAGCGACTTGATTTATCACCGCAGGCAGTAGAAGATTACAGCAATTAATCAAGATCTGGAGAAAGTTTGAACTTGGGGCGACAGAAATTTGATCCAGTTCAATGCAGTAAAAACCCAAGCAGCCACGTTTACCAAGAGAGCCAATACGGCGAGCCCTGACATCATTATGGCAGGATCGGTCATTCCTTCATCCTTGTCAATTGGACTATTGGGTGTATCGATCAACAGCAATATGTCCTGACACGACCGCGTTGCTAACATCGCTAAATTAGCCTCGCAGAAGCTTGGTGCGCGATTTCGCAACAAAAAACTGTATACACCGCAGCAGCTGCTCTTGCTCTAGAAAGCGCAAATAAGACCGTGCTTAGAATATTGCTCACACATCTGGGATGTTGCATCTTAGCACATCCTAATATAGCTGGATTCCATTCAGAAGAGAGCTGTGCGTCTCGTCAGCGACTCGGAGTTGACCCGGGATCTGGATAGTCCTGAACACCGCAGACTTGTGGCCGAGATCTACCTGATTTATAGATATTTTCACGGTAGATGATTCTAGGATTTTACTCGCCTCATCCCACCCCCAGCAGCGCCTGTCAGACAGTCACGACAGACGGCAAGATCGCACCCGTTCGTCGTACAACTGAGAAGTCCTAGAAGGACTCCTTTGTCTAGCGCACTCCATCACTGTGGAACTCACTCCCAGCATATATGTTTCCTCCAAATTACGACCTACAGCTATTCAAAAACCGCTCGTCCATAAAAAGAAATCGATTGGTTGAAGTAGATCGAATTTATCTGTTTACCAGTGGGCACTGATTCCCACAATCCACAATTTCCCACACATACTTTGTTATAAACTTCTTACTCAATCGCAGTCAATTTTACACTCTTTTCTCGCCATTCCCCACGTGTCGATTGTCTGGGATCGTAATTGTATTTAAATAAAACATAAACACCAATAAACTAGTAAAATAAATACTTCCAATATTTTTATGAAATTGTTCCATAAGACCAGCAAAAGTTTGTAGAGTTCATGTTGAGAGACAACCTTGTTAGAACCGGGCGAAATTATAAACCTAATATTGTCAGGTAAACTATCTTTTTCGTATTATATCCAAGATTCTCAAAATTCATTCACCTGATCATTCCCTTGATTCCTCACATAAATACCCACAATGGAGAAAATGTTCCACGTTTTTTAAAATATTACTATTCTTGATAATCGTGAATAGATATACGTACAGTACTACAACCGTATTCAATTACATGCAATGTCCGGGAGCTTATTTGTATCGAGCGTACGAGATCGCGACTTTTTATAACGCGATTGTAATATAAATTTGTATGTTTTTCATATTTTGGGTTAGCTTTGAGTTTTTCTTGGTTGCGCCCCCGAAGCGAGCGGAGCAAATGGAAAGCCAGGCATGTAGTGTTCAAATATCTGAAAACAAAACGTAACGGGGGTCTTCTAGCTAACATTTATATTATAGTCGCCTTATGGCAAGGTGTGATCATGTACGTTCGATACGAATATGCTGCCCAGGACTTAGTTCTTGATATGTGGTGAAAATTTTCACCAGTGAAATTTTTCGGATATATTTCACCCGACGAAGTGGTCATATGACGAAGTGGTATTCTTGCAAAGAGTTTCATAGTGGTATTAAGAAAGTCATGGAAACAATACCATTGTTACGGTTTTTTTTTGCAATTATTTATTTATAATTTAAGCAAAAAAATCTCAAAAATGGCTCTCCCAAATATCATCAACATATTATATATTATATTTGAAATCAGAAAAAAAAATCTTTTGTTTTAGCACATAATAAAAAAGTTGAAGTTCTCTATATTTTTCCATTTTTTATACCTTTTTTTCCTGATTATTTCAAGAGTTAATATGGAAAATCTTACACTTTTTGTGTAAAACTTTTCAAAAATAAAGGCTCTAGGAGCCACGTAAATATAATCAAATACCCTGTACCTACTTGTCGCGTCGCGTCGTCCTCATCTGTCAAATTAAAATATAAAATAAATTACGCTGTGAGATTGAGAGCATCGGCCAACTATTGAAGTAGAGTCCTGTTGAAATTATTTTACGGCGTGTTGAAAATAAAAAGAAAAATGGATGAAACACATTACGAAAGACTATTTTGTGTAACTCGTTTTCTTTTGCGGGACGAGCGCAGCAATCCTCTCCTTACACAAAATTAATTTAGCTATTTAGTTACATAAATAGCTAATTTTTATATTCTAAAATTTTTAAGTTCTGCATTAAATTCTATACATATTTGATAGCCAAACGTATTTAAAATTTGTTGTTTTTGAGATATTGACATGTGAGATGTCATTTTCAGCGTTGTAAGTACCTGTACAAACCACACCGCTCAACCCAGTGCAAAACAAAACGGGTGCACTTTCCTATCTTAGTTCCTAATTATATATCGTCTGGCATCAACTTCCGGTTAGTACCTCACGCGTGGTACACCATAGTAGTACCTACTTCATGCATGGAATTTATATTAATTTATGATAATTTTATTAACAGTATACAGTGTATATGTATACAACGTTGAATGACAGATTGCTGACGTGAAAATAGGACCATTGAAGCCAACTTAGTGATATCCGTAATTGTACCATTTAGACTGTAGAAGAAGTTAAAGATGTAAAAAAATTATTTTTGTTAAATTTCTTGGCCAGGTTTAAGGTTTTTTGGTGTATTTTCTAATACTATAAAATTACGCTTTCTAATAGTATAGTGGCCGGGTATAATAACGTGGAAGTGTTATAAAAGTAACGACCCATGTATACATACGTTCCGATTTTTTACCTCTTCAACTTTATAACAAGTCTGATTTTTTTATCGGGTAGCTGGAGATATCCAGAAGATCTTAAAAATGGATTAGCGGTTTTTCCCAAAAACAAATATTATCAATTACTTACATACACTAATTAAAATAAATACTGTAATGAAGCACTGATCAAATGGAAAGTATATATAGATTTATTTTTAACAAAATGGAAGAAACTAAGCAGAAAACATTAATTAAGCAAATGTGCAAAATGAACCCCATTTTGCTGAATAAACTTAGTAACACTCTTTAAAATATGAAGTTTGTGATGATTAAAAATTCACGCCATTTTTGCTCTATTGATATAAACAGATTTTCAGAAATAAAGACAATAAAATTTAAGTGAGCTTGAAGAGCTTCATCAATATTAACATATATTCATTTGACATTTCGCACACCTAAAATATATATTTACCTTAATTGCCTGCGTTAGACCAGCTTGGTCAAGGCAATCATTGAATACAGTACAACCACCCTAGGGGTAAAGTAAGCAGGTATTGTAAAGCATTTTTAGGTAAAAAATAGGAAAATTACACAATTAATTACTATCATATGTTGTGCACATAATGTTAGGCACACTAAACTAAAACTACAGCGTGTATGACTAGTCACTGCCTATAAAAATAGATATAAAAACGTACCCGAGTATTCTTGGTTGAAACAAATAATTTTTTCCTCTTAATTGAATTTACCACTGCTGTCTCCATTCACCTTTTGGAAATGAAAAAATTGTCACTTTGGGTCCATTTTTATAATTACGTCTACATTTGGGAACACAACAGGTTAACACCATGTTACTTCATTATTTACTTCAGGCAGGCAGTATGTGAATCTAAAAAAAAATCAGTTATTTTAGATATTACTAGTCATTATCAGCTCTGAAATTATAATAGACATTTGTGGAAACACACCTTGTACCAGAGTAATTAGTCGCTAACTATAGACTATAAGTATTTAATTGAATAATGTAGAATAATTACGAAATATAGTGTAGTGTAGTAGGATTGAGAGTCTGTTTTCACGAACACATGGCAATGTCCTTGCCATTAACATAATAAATTACCTGCTTTGTATAACTTGTTCTCTGCAAATGCACAAATTTTAAAATCGGCAACATATTTTATATTAAAAACCCGAAATATATTCTTTACAGCATTTAGGTTCGGTAGTTCGGGGCTATATTGGCTACTGCTTTTCTTAATTTCAAGGCATTCTTGTCTAGAAGGTGTTGCTTGAATCAATTAAATTAAATCCCATGCCACGTCAGCATTTTTCCCTTTGCATTATTCTCGCCCATTTTGGCGCCGGCAATTATAAATTTTATTACTTAGCTTCCTTTTATCTCCTTTATTAAATAATTTGCTATAGCAGAAAAATGAAAAATGGCCTTCCTAATACTTTGCTGCGGTTTTTATGTACTATATATTTTTCTGTCTGCGGCATTCCGGAGCTTATGATAATTAGTCGACGATTTTTTTGGATCCCTGCAATATACAGGGTGGCCAAAATTCGACGCTCAGCATTGGGATCTTGGAAACTATAGGAGATACAGCAAAGGTTAAATGGCGGCAAAGTTGCATAATTTGGAGCTTCAGTTAGTAGCAGTGAGAAATTAAGGGAAGACTATTTCCTGAGATACTTAAAAAAGGATTCATTTTATTTCTTTATATTTTTGTGACATAATGAAAAACGGAAAGCATATTCCATAGGCACTTTACTGCAATGCATGTAAAGATATTTTCTAATTTAAAAAGGGACTGTTCGTTTTTCAGATATCATCATCAAATCAACATTTTCAATTACAGGTCTGAACTCTAAATATTGCTTTTTGAATTATTTCGTTCCTCCAAGACATAAGTCGGTATTATTTTGCCAAATAATTACCGTTTTGAACCGAAGATACACCATCAGGAACTCTTTTGCAATACGGTTCTGGTAGAATTGTGTGCTAACAGAAAATAGTTACTCTAATAATGAGGAATTATTATTTTTAGCTTGTATTTCGGAATTACTTTGTAGTTAGTTTAAGAGATTGAAGATTGGCATTCTCATTTTTTATTATGTTACTAGACAGTATTAACATTTGTTAAAATTTTATAATTGATTTTAAGAAATGCTTAAGCCTTAAAAACTTATCTAGTGAAAAATAATTTTCCGAATATTTTATAAAGCTTCTATACCATTATTAATAAATAAATAATGGCGTTATATTACCAAAAGAGAACAACTCAATTTACAACACAATTATTAGCATAGTCCATTAAAGAATAATTTATTTATTAATTGATGTCAATGCCAAGACCTGGCATAGTCTAGCTTTTCAACTGAACCAGGTCACAACAGCTTACAATCCAACAAACTAATATTTTACGCAACAAGTCACTCATTATGTCAAATATATGAGGGAGAAAATAGTCAACAGTTATTAAAGAAACATGATAATAAAAGTAGTAAGAAACATTAATTCCCAAAAATCGCAGTTAAAAAACTTAACAAAAGTGTATAAGACAACTAGGCAAGTAACAATCAACTTTAATTAATTATACAGATTGGAATAAAATTAATGAGATTGCATCAAAGAAAAAATATACTGTAACTCATCGTGCTTTTTTAACGTTAAAAAGTATATTTTATATTTAACCTTAAATACACCAATATTCATATTTGCAACACCCTACAAGTTAATAGGTAACGAATTATATTATGCAGTACCAGCATTGTGTAAATGAACTTTGAGAGCTTCCATGGTGGGGCAAAGTTAAACTATTTTTGTACCGAACGTCTACGCGAGGAATCATTCATTCTCGGACAGTATCAGGATAGTTGGGCCCAGATAAAATTCTAACAATAAAAGTACAAAAGAGCAGTAGCATACGAGAATCCATCCTAAGTCAGTTTAATTCAGGAAACTATGAGATATGATAAAATTTTCTAAAACCAAGTACCTTATGCATGTATTCTGCACCTTCTGAATACGAAATTTGCGTTCGACGCAAATAGCATAGGCCTGAACTTTACATTCAAGAAACTTAAAATGTCAGGTGTGTAGATAAGAAACAGTAATAGGCTCAATGCAGCTCCTTGAAGAGCCCCAGACATTATCTCAACTTGATCATAAAATGTGTTATCAGAGAATATCTAAGATAGTAATTGAAGAAGCTTCTTCTTGAAATCCATAAAATTTTTAGTTTAATATAAGACGCTTGTAATTAATGGTATCAAACGACTTAACCATATCGATCAGAGATGTCTGTATATGATTGGGTTAGTCTAATTTGGGTTTCAGATCGAAAACCAGCCCTAGTTACACCCCTTATGCAAGGCCCCTATCCAAAAGTAGAGAACAGCTGCAACAAATCAGTAGAAATATTATTCATCATTAAAAGGTAAAAATTGAAATATCCACAAGCAATTTGGAACTTGCTAACATTATCAACTTCTGCTATCAACACCTGAAATTACTGCACTTTTCAATTAATGCTTGATTTTTTGGAAGTTCTGATATTGTTATTTGCAGTGCGAACAAAATATTGTGTATTTTATCTTTCTTTAGATGATGATATGTCCTGTCTGACCATTGTTTTAACTCTATTTCTGGTGCTTTTTCATGTAGGCCTTGTCTTAAAAAAACTGATCCAGTGAAAGATTAAATCGTTTAAATGCGGTGCCTTTTGGCCAAAATGATGTTTCATAGATTATCTCCTTTAGGTCAGGTTTTACACCCACCATGGATCTTAGTTTAGTAAACTTTACTATTTTTGGTCGACAAAGTTTTATCTGTATTTATTAAATTTTTGTTTTCTTTGTAACTCCTCCTAGAATGTTAATTTAAAGAGCCCAGTTTTCTCGTTTTCCAGGGACATATTTGCACCAGCAAAGACATTTTCGTTGTTCTTTGTTCCATATTTCGGCGGCACTTTTACTTTCAAAAAACCATTTCGTAAATTTTTTCTGTCTTATAAAATTTGATTCTTTATTTGTTTTGCCAGTAAAATGGCTTTTTCCTTTCATAACTCACAATTTTCCTGAAGATTGCTGTTGTGTCTACTTCCTTCGCTAACTATCTCTTTGACCATGTTCCCTTAGTTCTGCTTAATAGCTATTGTTGTTGTCAATTTGTACTATTTATTGAACAATACTTCTGGATACTTCAAAACAATCGGCTGCTCGCCCCAGGAAACAACCTTGTCAATTTGTACCGAAAACCTGGTACAAACTGAAACGAATAGAAATTTAACTCGTCACATGCCAAAGTCTTGACATTCATAGGATTTATATTGGAGCGCTTTTATATACATATATACATATACGGATTTATGTGTCATTATCAAACTTTATGATTATATACGCTATATGTAGGTATAGTACAGTTTATTTTGCATTTGACCCGCTTGATATGTGGCATGTGGGGGCTTCATTTACATTAGAAATTGAGTCAAGCTGCATACCCAAGTAATTTTTAGTTCGATCGGGGCAAGTGCTTCGCTTTGGTTTAACGTTTTTGGCATGCTATTCTATTAATATAATTTTTTTAATCAATAGCAAATATTATTTACCAGAAGAAATGAAATGCTTTGATTGAAAACTAAAAACTATTTCCATACACATGTAAATGGAAATTATAAGCTAATTTTGACTCGAACATTGAAATGAATATAAATGTAAGTACCTGTATTAAATTTATTTAATTTAATTTTATATGACTTTCAATTCACAACCACAGCACAAACAGCATGTCCCATCTGTTAAGCTTTCTGTCATCAGTCTCCGCAGTTATTTTCCAATTCTGGGTAATACCTGCACAAAATCCTATCTAGGTATGTACCGTAATAATGTACATCTAAATTAAAAATGAAAAATGGTGTAATACATCACGGTCTCATTTTTAGGAAACATGCAAAAGGCGCAATTTACTTTTCTAGTTTCACGAATATAAATATGGCAAAACAGTGCATTCGCATGCTGTTATTTTTCATCTTAGCGTCCGCAAAGCAACACATAAAGTGACTAGGCAAAACAGTACGCCCATTTATTATAAAAGTACATGCTTTGCGCATTATTCCAAAAACAATGGATGCTCTTTGCCTTACTAATTTAGGGCCAGCCTCTTTATAAATCACTGAATATAATATTATGGAAAACGCGGGTCGCATTTCCGGGAAGTGTCCTTTCTATACAGGATAGAATTATATAAAATAAGTTCCTTTTATATTTATAATTACATTAATATAAAAACCTAAAAGTGCGTTTACTTGTACGTCAAATTATTAAATTAGTTGCCGTTAACTCTCATAAATGTTAAATGAAAATATTATTGCCCAAGAAAAAAATTATAAAAATATTTAATATATAATCTTCATCAATTGAATCTCAAATTGCTTCGGAAACGATGCAAAAAACTTCCCACATAAAAATTCCTTTTAAGTAGAAAAGGACGTTAAGATAATCGATTCTTAAAAGAAACATTTCGGGCTCGGCTTAACAAAGAATTATTCATTATTAATGCACAATATGTTTTTTACGGGCTAATGTCCAAGAAATTTCAAATTGGATATTATTTAGTCAATATTAACACGTAGCAGATATTCAAGCTTTAAACTATAAGCCGATTAGTTTAATTTAGACGTTAGCTAAACGTTTAAAAGGGCATTAAAAGATAGGTCAATTTCAGTTTGGCATCACAAAATAAACAAGTAGGTATTAATTGTGCGATCGAACTTCTTGTTAATAAATAATTTACTTCAAACCAAACTTATATTCTAAAAATATTGTGTTTACGAAATTTCGGATTTGTGAAATGATTTCAAACTTCGAGTTAAGAGATAACTCTTGCAAATTTTCCTTTAACCTAGAATCACCCACTATGAAGTCCTCACTCCCTTATTTTATTATTTATTTATTTATCTCTGTATTCCTTTATTCTAAGCTAAATGACATTCAGAATAGTAATGGTTCGGGTCTATATTTTTTTATATTTTCGCGGTTTCCTTTTTAAAAAATTGGTATAATTTTGGTTATCTTAAGGCTGTCTGGAAAAACTTCCGGAAGCCCTGCCACTAATTTTATTTATGATTTACCATGCAGAGTATGGAATTAGGAGTGAAAGAGATACTATCCAGGCGATTGAAAGGCTGATTGAGGAGATTAAATAAGCGAAAGTGGAGGGAAGGCATGCACTGATAGTGGCACTGGACCTCACGAATGCTTTTAACCTGACATGACCTATCCAAGTAGATCGAGAGATGGCAAGGATGGTCATGCCAAAAAGAACCAGAGAAATACTCTGGGATTTTCTCAAGCACAGGGAAGTACGGAGTGGGGAGGAATGTAGAATAATTCTTAAATTTTTAGGACCCAAAATTTCTTTGTCGTTGAAACCAGTCCTGGCATCACTCAGCAGCTCTTTATGCCATTTCTTTAAATGGTCATATCTTATTTTAACCTGATTTACACTTTGTTTGATTGTTTGTGCATACAGCCAATAATTATTTAACTGACACGAAATCCTTTTAATTTCTTAATTTATCCATTTCCTTACTGGTGTTTTCTTTTTAAATTTGATTTTGTTCTGGGAACGCCGGAGCCGCGCCGGCCGTGTTAAAAGTTTCAGTGTAAAAAGCTTCAAATTTTTCGCTTCTGCTGCTTCCTCTATAAACAGAATGCGTTAGGTCAAATTTTATAGAAAATTTGTTGAGTTTCATTTGAAATTGTTTGCTTTTTAATAAAGGCGAGTTATGATTGTAGGTTTTTTTTATAGTTGGTGATAATATTACCTAAGTTCGTGCCAGATTCCAACCTACTTATCTCACTATTTGTTTAATAAAGGTTACAAAACTATCTAAGATCAAATATGTCCTATGTATATTTACTGTTTACATTAAAATCTACATTAAAATGTCCGCCCAAAAATACACCTTTTATCAGCTAACCCAATACGTTTTCCAAAGTATCATATTAAAATTGTAAGTTTCCCTTATCGTTACTGAGTAATCGATAGGTAGATAAATAAAATATTTAGATTTATAAGCTGTAGATTCAAGAACTGTTCCACACACTCAGTTTTAAAACAGATGGTTTCTGCACAAATTCCCTTTTTTGGATTCAGCCACAATAAAAGCTGCACAAATCGTAGTCGTCTAATGTAAATGGTTGTATTTCCTTTTCAAATAGCCAGTGTTTACAAACACTAATCAACTTTGGGCTACGTTCATCAAAAAGGATATCCAAATCATTTTATTTTTATGAAGACGCTCCTTGCATTTAATTGACAAAAACTAATTTTTGGACAAGTTGTCCATTCGAGAATTGTCTTGATTCATACTGTTTACAAAAAAATGTGTATCTTTTTTTCATTAGGCCCTTTTGCCATGCACTACTTACTGTTCATGATGCTGATCATTTAAGCTCGACGCGGCACCTACTTTAAACGAACTATCGTATCTTTGGTTGAAGGCTAACCGAAACTGATCTGGGACCAATCCAGTTTCAAGAAATTATCCATCGATGCCACGCCCACATCACTATAGTTAAAAAATATATATAATGCTCGGTGATATCTCTATCCACTTTTCTCATATATAACACACATGATCATCCGCATCTTTTATTTGTTTCAAGCCATCATTTAGACCGGTTTTATACACTCGAATTTTGACTCTTTTCTTGGTCGTATTATTATTATTATTATTATTATTATTATTATTATTCTTAATATTATTATTGTTTCGAGCATTGCCCGGACACTAACTGCTTATATTTTTTGATACCAGGTTCGTTGCTATTTGATACATCGTTGGTTTTCGTTATTCTCTGGTTTTTATTTACGTGTTCGACATGCTGTTTCTCTCATATTTCGGTAAATGTGAAGGTTTGGACTTATTTATTAATAATATCGGAGCTTTCAGGCTTGCTTGTATTGTTTGAAGAAATGTAGCAACCTTATTTCTGATCAAATTAAATACAAGTTATCTGTGAGCAATCCTACTGTGCCGAAACTATATTGTCTTCCCAAGATTCATAAGCCTGGGAAGGCAATGCGTCCCATAATCTTGACAATAGGATAACCAACTTATAATATATCCAAGTGGCTCGCAAACCAGTTTGAGAAAGTTCCTATAGAACAAGATAATTCTGGAATACTAAATTCCTTAGTATCTATAAACATAAATAAAGGTACGAACCTTAATGAATGTGAAATTTTAATCTCGTTTGATGCTAACTCATTGTTGCCTAATGCACCAATCCCACAGGCCTTGCAATACCTTGGGAAATTACTTGAGATGAATTGTTTTGATAATAAAATCAAACACGAATATTTAATTTCAACCAAACTTTGCATGGATCAAAATTAATTTCAATATAAAAATAACTATTACCAACAACTTTTTTTGTAACAAAACTAAACAACCGTTTCCCCACCATTAAATTTACTTATCAAATCGAGAACAATGGCCAACTACCATTTTTGAATACTTTAGTGATTAGGAACGATAATAACGCACTAGAATTTGATATTTATAGAAAAAGAACTGCGACTAATCGATATATTCCTAATGAGTCCTTCTCCACTGCGACCAACACAAAATGGCCAAGTTTAATTTTTCAGTACATACAGTATGGTTAATATTCCTCTCAGCAGAGAAATATTTAATAATGAAAAGGAGACTATTAAGAATATAGCGGAAAATAATTGTTACAATACTAACTTAATAAATAAACTAATTAATAAGCATATGTTTAGAAGGACCATTCGGGATTCCACTTCTTTCGTGAATGAAGATGCAAATACAAAATATGTCTCGAGACCATATAATCCTCATTGTACTAGAGGCCCCAGAAAAGTTTTTAAGGAAGTAGGTTTAAAATTAGTATACAAAACTTAATTTAACGTTAAACATCTAGAAGATTTATACAAACGAGATTCAAAGAACACATAGCTCATTTAAAGTATGATTTGAATAGAAAAATCAAGTGTTGCCGGGCATGCTTTTCGTGAATGAATTCATAATATATCTGATAGGAGATTATTTAAATGCATGTATGTATGGAAATTATTAAACGTAAGAATATTTTAAATAGAGATAGAGGGCCTATTATTTCGTACAGTCCGTTGTATTTGTTCATCGAGCGTGACCAGTAGGATTCCAGGATTAAGAACAAAATCAAAAAATTTATTAACATGCAGGATGTTCAATTTAAAAATATATTACTATGACCCCTCACTGATTTCTGCAATATCATGTATATGCCATGACATATGTTGGAAATAGTTTACATAAGTCCCTACAACTTTTTGTAGCGCGAAAACTAAAGACGTTAAAATTATTGCCATCACCCTATACACTTTATTAATTCAATTCAATATTTTTTTACCTATAAGAATTAAAAGGTCTACGACTAATTTGATATAGCTTAAATAATGAGTTGTATCATACCAACTTTAATTGAGTCCTTCATTTGTAGCCTCTAGAATAAACATCTATATACAGTAAAAATCGTATAAATACATATTAAGTCCTGATTCTATTGCTTTTAATTCAAACTTTGTTCTTAATCTTATTTTTTGCAGGAAGAAAGCATTAAATCCCAAAGCACTTATTCCCCCAGTAAAGCACACCATTCTGTACTAAAGAGTGTAGGCAGCCATAATATGTTTTTAACTTATAACCTACCCCTGATTGTTCTGGGAACAGTGTTTTTGAGAGAGGAAAGAGAACTTTTTGCGTTACGTGCTTTTTGGTTTAATGAATCTTTGATGCACAATAACAGCCCCTGATAACGAAATAAACTGCTGGCCATTTGCTTTCGAGCAACAAAAATTTTGCCTAAATTTAAAACTAAATATGTTCTTAACCAGACATGATATCGATCTCTGGTGTTTAATGGTTAATAGATTTGTCCCTGAAGAGAAAATTTCCAATGTTAAATTTTTTTAAACTGTCAAAAAATTTTATATACAGGGTGTTGAAGAAGGCGATGATTTTTGCTCCAATTTCAATAGCATGTAACTTTCATAATAATTTTTTTAAATTTTGTCACTGTACATCAATTGAATCAATGGTCCATGCCAAAGAAAGTGGTCTGCCAAATTTTTGATATCTGCTATATTTTAAGAGATACAGATTTTTTTGTAAATCTTTGTTTTTTTCAAATTTTTGGTAGTTAGAACACACTGTGCGTTTTATCGTGCAGACTTTGTAAGTGATTATTATACCTTACAAGAAGCTTGTTTATGTTCAGTAAAAAAATTATACCTAAATGTTGTGATGTGCAGTGGCGTACTTATAATTACTATATGTCTATGGTTTATTAGTATCTCAAAATTTTTCACGATTGTTTTGTATTGGATAGTACTCGCTCGCAAAGTCGCAACACATCAAACTAGTGATATTTAATTTTAGGGGTTTTCAAAACAAGTTTAATTTTAGGAACAGTGCTGTATTAGAAATAAATAATTAAAATTTTTCCAAAAATTAAATTAAAAAATTATAATTTTTAAAAAAATATGTTTAGACACACTTTAAAATATACATACACAATATTAAAAAATAAAAAAATAAAGATAAAACTTGCTTAATCTAGAGGCGAGTACTTTCCAATACAAAACAATCGGGAAAAATTGTGAGATGCTAATAAACCATAGTATAAGTGATTATAAGTACGCCACTGCACATCACAACATTTAGGTGCATTTTTTTTACTGAACATAAAAAAGCTTTTCGTAAGGTATAATGATAATCACTTATAAAATTTGCACAGTGGGGTCTAGTTACCAAAAAGTTGAAAGAATCAAGGTTTTTAAAAAAATCAATATCTCTTAAAATATAGCAACTATCAAAAATTTGACAAACTACTTTCTTTGCTATGGACCAGTGATTCAATTGACGTACAGTGACAAAATTTAAAAAAATTATTGTGAAAGTTACATGCTATTGAAATTGGAGCAAAATTCACCGTCTCCTTTCACACCCTGTATATAATATTTTTTTGAAAGTTTAAAAAATCCAACATTGGAAAGTTTTTCCTAAGGGATAAGTCTATTAATCATTAAAAACCGTAGGTCGATATCATGCCTGGTTAAGAAAATATTTAGTTTTAAATTTAGGCGAAATTTTCCTCGCTCGAAAGCAAATGGCCAGCAGTTTAGTTATAGCATTGATTTAAGATAGTCGTAAAAATAAAATAATATAACTGAATTATTATAATTTTATTTTGTTAACTACTATTTGCCTGATTTTACATTAATACAATTATTGTGAGTTCTGGTTGATGGCAGATGGAGTACTCAAAGTTTCAATATTAATTGTAGAGAGATTATTATTTAGAATCAATAAAATGTTTTATATTCGATGGCTTATTACTGGACAATTTACTATACAGTTGAGCGGATATAACGTGGTACCTATTTTGTTGTACTAGTACAATAAAGTAGCTGTATTTTACTATAATTTCTGATATTGAAAATAGAATAATTAAAATAATTTTAATTACACAGCCAATTGATATGGAAGATTTACCACTGGAACCTTCTCCTAAAATGTTGGTGGCAACGGCAATCATGAAATTCAAATTCTTAATCAATGTAGTCTTCCGTTATTGTTGAAGACCGCCAACCTCCACGTATTTTAATTCAGTATCTGATAAACGCCTGAAAGCAATGTCTTTTATGAAATATTTATTATTCTTAGCCTTTAAGGCTACTTCCTAAAATTAATACATTGCTTCAAAAAATAAACAGTAATCCTAAATTGTTTAAATAGATAGTGATGTAAAACTATGTTGGGGTTTGGAACCTTCGGCAACATGCACTAAAACAGAGTTTTATCACAATACCGAAACATCATTATTGCACTCGACGCGCGTTTCGCTAACCATGTTAGCATCATCAGGAGATGATTAGTTATAATCATCTCCTGATGATTCTAACATGGTTAGCGAAACGCGCGTCGAGTGCAATAATTATGTTTCGGTATTGTGGATAAAACTCCGTTTTAGTGATGTAAAAGATAACACTATAAAAATAATAAATAGGTACCAAAATTTACACAACATAAGATTTATTTAAAATTAAATATGGAAATAAATGAAATGTTTCAAAAAAAAATAATAAAAATTCTATCCAAATATAATTGCTTAACATTACGTATACAAATTTTTACGTGCATTGCGTTTTTAATTTCCGTTGGTAAAGTATTAAAAAGTTTTAAACAATCACTAAAAAAGACCTCTGCATATGAGATATTCTAGCAAATTCTATGTCAAAAGTGTCACGTGACCTAATACTATGCAAGTGCTTTTCGGACCTTGGAATAAGATACTCTTGCAAATATTCGGGCAATAATTGATTTTAAAAATAAATAATACATTGGACATTTTTACGATTTGGTATATTGAAAGCCATCGAAGTATCTTTAGCATTAAAATAATGAGAGTATAGTAACGTGTATAGACCAATATAGTCCGCATAGCTTTATTTTGTAAAAACTAAAGTCTTTGAATATCACCCTCTTCCCTTTTTACATAATGTATTATATATAATTGTATTATATATGAGAAGACGACTCCAGTGAGTAAGATTTTCAGCTATTCTCCTAAAAAATCCTATCTTTTCCCAATTTTTTTTATTAATATGATCTATGTGTAACAAAAAATTTAGCCGAGAATCGTAGACTATCCCTAAATATTTCATACTAGATGCATTTTCAATTAGGCTATTATCTATCTTAATACTATAATTATTATTCTCTATAAACCTATTACAATTCTGCTTAGAGCCAAAAACCATATAGGTAAATTATCTTTTTTACAATAAATGTAAAGCCTAATTAAACACAACCAGTTATACGAGATGTCAAGTTTTTAGTTAATAGTATCTACTACCTGATGAAAATCCTTCCCATAAAAAAAAATCAACGCAAATAAGCTCAGGAATGTATCATCCAAAACTCGGTTTAGGTCATTAACAAATAGCACAAACAAAAAGGGGTCTAAAACACTGTCCTGCGGTACCGTGATCTGACTATTAACCGGATTTGAGGACACATTAATTACCTAATAAGTGTACTCTTTGTAATTCCGTAGGCCTGTAGTGTCTGGATAAGTCTTCTCCTATTGATGGTCTCGAACGCACGCTGAAAGTCAATGAAAACGCTCAGCACAATATTTCGATCATGAACATATGAAGGCCATTTCGAACACACATACTGTAATGCTGACTTGCTCGAATCCCAATTGACCTTTAAATAACAATTTGTTTACCTCTCGAAACTGTCGTAATTGTGAGCACATCACAGTTTCCAGAATTGTATCTATTACCGATAATAAGGTAATGGGTCTATATTCTGATTCATCTGGTTTATTTGATCTACGCACTTTCGGGTTGGGCACAATGACACTGGTTTTCATTTCCTTTGGAGCTTTTCGTGTTTTAGGGATGTATTGATCATGTGAAGTAAACGATACCCAAGTACACAAAAAGCAGTTTTAAAAAATTTAGCCTTGCAGATATCATCTACTGTTGCCTTGATTTTAGTTTCATTACAGTAACTTTAATAAAAATTATTAAAATTTTGCTGACTACAGCCCGTATCCTCCTCGAATTCAATGCTTTCATATAATAGAACATTCTTGTTTTTGCTGCTTACAACCTCTTTCAAAGTTAGCCACATTTTTTTGCTGTCCCCTTTGCATTGATCGATAGTTATTTCATAATATTTTTTCTTTTATATGTTTGATTTTTTTCTAAAGGTACTACCATATTTACAGTTTTTGTAATATTTGCCATGAAATTTTCATACAACACATTCACATCCATCGATGAATAGTTCCAATTTATGCTATAGAGTTCAGCTAGAATAGTGTTCATATTTTCGCATTAAACTTGCGTTTGTATCTGACTTCATTTTTTTAACCTCACTTTCCATCTGAAACAAACAGCCTATAACGCCATGAACTGAAAGTTGCGGAAAATCACCAATGACTTTCTTAAGTGAATAATGATTAATTAAAATTAAGTTAATTAGGGTGGCCAAGGTATTTATCACTCTAGTACACTCCCGGACAATCTGTGTAAATCCTGCATCTGTTGCGATGTTGATTAACTTATCTTTATTTGGGTTCTTACTCTCTAACCGAATATTAAAATCTCTCAAAAAAGTACTTTGATCAGTTGGAGTACCATTAGAAGATTTATACACGGATCCAACAATTATATGTTTTTTTATTTTTTATATACATTTTAGCTCCTCCTGTATGACAACTTTCAGTGTAAGCTATGTAGTGACTATAGCCATTAATTCTCAGCTTTCTATCGTAAAATCATTCGTAAAATGAGTTTCATTAACACATAATATAAGAGGAATCCAGCAGCAACTGTCACAAATCATCGACTTTTCGTCTGAGACCCTGTATATTTTTGGACAGACAAACTTCTTGAACGTACTGTGGTTGCTATTCATACTTGGTTTTAAGTTTTATCTTTTCCAGTTGTCAACGATAGGAATTGCAATTTCGATCGAACACAGTATGATTAATATCTACATTTTTTTAGACTTAAAACATTACTTACATATTTACAATTACTACAATATTTATTACTTCTTGTCAACTAGTCCGCTTTGTGGTTGCCAGCGCATAATGGACACGTAAACTGACCTTGTTTACACTGATTCGCCATAAGCCCATATTTCTAGCATTTAAAACGTCTTAAGATGCTAACAAATTCATAAACTGGAAAGCAATATCCTCCAAAGCGTAATTTCCTATGATTCATAAAATAATTGCAAGCCTCAATTGAGACCTCCAATAAGACAATAAAATGTTGAATTTTGTAGACCTAAATATTTACTCACAATAGCTGGCACACTTCCTATCTACTGGTTGTCTGCCACATTTTTCTTTCTTATATTTAATGAAAAACCGGTTGTAGGGTGTTCCAGTTGACCTTGGCGAGATTTATTTCCTTACTTTATCAAGTAAATTCGTGTCTTATATTTCCTAATACGACCGAAAAAAATCTACTTTTGTTTTTGTATCGTTAATCGGTGCACATGACCTAATTTAGAAAGTGCCGAAAAAGTATTATTATTCAATTCAATTTTGCTCACTATCAATTATACCTACTCGCTTTTTGTCATTATACATGACAATAAATAATTTTTGATATACATTAGTGGCATTAGTAACTTACCAATGTCAACTATAGTCGATGAAAAATATATACTTTCGTAGACGATACCACAAGTATTATTCGTTTATTTTAAACACAAACAAAAGCTATAGCATGTCCTTCTCCATTGGCAATCCTGATGAGTCAGTGTATTTTTGGGGGTGATGCTTATTTCTGTTATGGGACAAGTACATCGAATTTCTGCGAAATTCTGCAAGAAAATATTGTATTGAAATTTTAGAATTTGTGTGTCACCTTCGTATTTGAAGTAGTCGTATCATGCATTTTGTCAATCAGCAATCAAGATAGAGAGAAAGTTTTGAAGTAAAAACTTCTTTATACCTCTTTAGCAAACTTTTCTGGGTAGTGATTGAGACTCTCATTCGGGTAGAGTCAGCGTCGACTTCAGCCAAGCGGGCGAGAAAAAAACAGTCAGGAAGTGAAAACTTCTTTAGGCGCTTCTTAAAAATTGCGAGCGGAAATTTGAGATTTGGCAGGTTTTTAGGCAACACTCACAGTCAATAAAATGTTTCTGGCGATCAGATTTTTAATTTCCGAGTTATTGTGTGAAATGTGCGATTATTCAATATTTTGTTTTGATACATGAAATTAACAATTTTGAAATTTTCTAGGCATGTACTTTTTGACGATCTTTCAACTCCTGTTAAAAATGGCGAGAATAGGAAAATGGCAACTATTTTTTTTTTGGTCGCGAATATTTTTGAAAGAGGAATCAATTTGGGTCGTTCTAGTGCCGAAAAAGCTGGGAGGATTGTAAAAACTGACACGACATTTCAATAGAGAATTTCAAGAATAATAACTCTCTAAATGATTGTCTGTTTGATAACTTAAGAAAATAGACTTTTCAGGAAAAATTTAAAGCGTTGATTTTTATATAAAAAAAAATTAAAATGTTTGTTTTTTTCTGGCAAAGTTTTTTTAGACAAGACGATTACTTGACATAGTCTCAGCAATAGGATCGCCAACTTATAATATATCCAAGTGGCTAGCAAACCAGTTTGAAAATTTACCTATAAAAACAACATAATTCAGGAGTACTAAATTCCTTAGATTTTATAAACACAATTAATGAAGGTGAAATTTTAATCTCGTTTGAGGTTTGCTCATTGTTCCCTAGTGTATCAATCCCACAGAACTTGCAATACCTTTGTGAATTACTTGAGATGAATAGTTTTGATAACGATATCAAACAAGAATATTTAACTTTAACCAAACTTGGCATGGATCAAAATCGAATCGAATCGAAAATGTCATCCACATACCTGTACCATACCCTTGGAAAATATTTTTATATTGAAAATATCAATATAACAATATTTTCCAAGGGTTTGGTACAGGTATGTATAGTGCGCCAAGCGAGTGAACCTTAACAACGACTGAAGGGGGTAGAGGACTAGCACGTAAAAAACTTGCCTACCCATAGGCGCACGAGGTTATTCTTACCATATTATTATTGATAATATTGATTAGTTTAAGACGTTAAAATTAATTACAGTTTTTTTTATATTACAGTCTTATAGTACAAAATATGTCATATAATAATATCTCATTTTTATAATAAGGATAGTATTCTATGATATTATTTGTTGTATGTATTACATAAATATGTTGTAGTAATAAGTAGAGTTCGTTTCCCGAAGGGTTTATATTTACGTCATTGATGACGTCGCTTAATTTGGAAAAAAACGGTTTATCGTAGCTAATTCATATAAATTCTCTGGCATTCAATTTTTGTATTAAAAGCTAGGCAATATTGAAGCACGTATGTTCCAAAACGCTCTTTATAGAACGTTCGGAATTGTTTTGTAATAAAACTTTTAATATAGAGAGTTCAGTTAACCGCGTATAATAATCACCAAATGCAAGAAAAATATAAGAAAGGTTAAAAATCTTCAAAGATATCATCAAATTAAGGGTCTGATGATATATAGGTTGTGTCGATTTTGCAAATGTTCTTTTTTTTTCGCTAGAAAAGGGGTGTCTTATAGAGTAGCTTAAGCCAAAAAAATCGGAGGATTCGCCACATTTGAGCCGAAAAAATATCCGCGTTTTGAGCCTAAATTGCCCTAGAAGGACAAACTTCCACTACGACTTTCCCAGGTGTAACGTGAAAATATTGAAATTGTGACGTGAAAATAATGATCTTTTAGTAACCGACACCGGGGGCCTGGCACAGTGTTTCCAAAAGTTGCACATTTTCTTATGGGGAATAACAGTGTTGTTTACTATTTAAGTATATTTAATATTCCACTTCACGCATAACCCTCCGCTCGCTTCGGGGGCGCAACCAAACAAATCTAACCCAAACTAACCCAAGGCATGCCGGAAATAAAAAAAAAATTGAAATTTGTCAGTTGAAAATGCAAATATTTTTTAGTTTGTTTTTCCTCATTTGGGAATGTCTTGGGTTAGTTTGGGTTAGGTTTGTTTGGTTACGCCCCCGGAGCGAGCGGAGGGCCATGTATTAAGTGAAATATTTGACGAATATATACATACAAAGGAATAGTGTAATCGAATGAGTGTCTCTTTTATTCCGATGAATGAATGCAAATGCACATTGAACAATCATCCAAGCAGCCACGTTTACCATACGGCGGGCAATGATATCATTATGGCAGGATCGACCATCCCTTCATCTTCATTCAGTCGGACTACTGGGGGTCTCGGTCAACAGCAATAAGTCCTGGCATGACCACGTTGCTAACGTCGCAAAATCAGCCTCCCAGAAGCTTGGTACGCTATTTCGAAACAAAAAATGTATACACCGCAGCAGTTGCTCTTGCTTCACAAAGCGCAAATAAGACCGTGCTTAGAATATTGCTCGCACATCTGGGGTGCCACGCCAGAGCACACCTAAAGCTACTGGATTCCGTTCGGAAGAGAGTTGTGCGTCTCGTCGGTGACCCGGAGTTGACTCGGATTCTGGATAGTTTGAAACACCGCAAACATGTGGCCGAGAAATCCCTGTTTTACAGATAGTTTTACGGCAGATGTTCCCAGGATTTGGCCCGCCTTATCCCGCCCCTGACAACGCCTGTCAGACAGTCACGATAGACGGCAAGAGCACACCGGTTCGTCGTACAACTGGAAACACCTAGAACATCGCTTTACAAGAACTCCTTTGTCTGGCGCACTGCATCACTGTGGAACTCACTCCCAGGACGCATATTCGGATGTAACAAGCAAGATGTCCATTCGACTATGCCGAACGTTTCTTCATATGTGACGTGCACGATAGCATTTAGTCGGATGTCGTGACTGTTACATAGAATCAACAAATAAGTCTTAAATTATTTAAACACTTCATGCATGGCCCTCCGCTCGCTTCGCTCTCTTTACGGGGGCTCAACAAATAGAAACTAACCAGATGCTAACCAAAACTAACCCAAAATTTTTATTTTATTATTTTTTTTTGGGTTAGTTTTGGTTAGCACTTGGTTAGTTTCTGTTTGTTGAGCCCCCGTAGCGAGCGAAGCGAGCGGAGGGCCATGCATGAAGTGTTAAAATAATTGAAGACTTATTTGTTGATTCTATGTAACAGTCACGACATCTGACTAAATGCTATCGTGCACGTCACATATGAAGAAACGATCGGCATTGCCGAATGGACATCTTGCCTGTTACATGCGAATATGCTCCCAGGACATCTGTTCCCCAAACTAACTATTCAAGAACCGTGTCAATCAACATCTTCGCACACACACCGCTCGTCGAGCAATATAGGATGTGCTACTGCCATAAAAAAATTATTCACCTAAATAAAAAAAAAGAGTAGAGACACTTATAGCACAGCTTATTCACTACCAGCTAGTCAACTCTATCGAAATCGGAAAATTGGAGTGTCGGGCACTGCGCCCTGAGCGGTTCAGTTCCACAGTTGAATTTAAAATGAATTTTCGCTTCAAAATACATGACAAATTCGTCCGAAGCCTCGGCTATCGCCCTGAGAGGTTCGGAAATTTCGGATTTTTATACAATTGTGCGTTTTAAAATAGTTTTTAAACGGATTTTAAACGATAAAATAGTTATTTATGCAACAAGTGTGTAAAGTGAACCTTTTTTTATGAATGGGAATTTTGATAAAAAAATTTAATTGAAATTGAATAAAAAAAGGGTACTTTACACATTAGTAGCAAACAAAATTTTTTTCACTACCGAAAAATATATGAAAAAACAAAAATATTTAAATTACTTTACGCACTAGCGCGTAAAATTAATTATTTTACACACTAGTGCGTAAAATATATTATTTTACGCATTGCCCTAAATGTCAAAAAATATGTCAGATTTACTTTACACACTAGTGCGTAAAATAACTTATTTTACGCACTGCACATTAAAAAAGCCTATTTTACGAATCTTAGAGAGTGCGTAAAGTGAGTACTTAACGCACGGCAGTAGAAAAAGCATATTTTAAATCAAACGAACTGTCAAAAGTATTATTCAGATGCCCAGGCGTTTAAGACAATATTAAGTCATGACCCTCTTCTAAAATTTGCAAAACTTGGTTATTGGCTTTTCCAAATCAAAGGATGCCGTCGCAAGATGACTAGCTGGTAGTGAATAAGCTGCGCTTATAGCGCACAATTTTTGTAATGAATTTTGCTAACGAAACTACAGTAAACGTCTGGCAACAGTGTGCCTTTTTAAAAATCTTTGTTTTGGCTATTGTGACAGTTGACAGTAAAAAGGAGGATGGATATTTACAAGTAAAATTTAATTTTGTTTAATGGGGCTATGGCTATGAGTCGCTTTAAATTAGGACCGGAACAAAACGGAGGTCTCTCGTTCGACGCAAATGTATCCTAGTTAATATTCTCACCCGACAATTGATTTTCAGATGTGTTTTGTCTATATTTCTAGGGCTTTTGTGAAGTGGTGCTGAAAATTTGTGTCAAAACTCGAACTTTGAGGGCATTTTTTCGGTTCAAATATAGCGGATCTTCCGACTTTTTTGGCTTAAACTACTATATAGGACACCCCCCTTTCTAGTGAAAAAAGATAATTTGCAAAATCGACAAAACCTATATACCAAATAATATAAATAACCACACAGTTCGGCATCCGCAATTTCCACGCCAATGGCTAAAGCAACTCGTTGCCGAAATTTTAAAATATGTAAAAAAAATTAGGTGTTGGTCTAGGGTCAAAGTGTATTAAATATATCCTGCGGCCAATCACAAAACTGCCTCCCCGCTAAAAATCAAGTAAACGTCGCTCTGTTGCCTATTGTCGTGTATTTTAAATAGCTTGAAGGCGAATGAAATATAAACATTATAAATATTATAGTATACTTATTCCATATTCCGTATTTCCCTGTGTAAATAAAATAGTAAATAATAGAAGACACTAGTATTAAGGAAAATAGCAAAATTAAGTATTCAAGTAGGAAATAGAAATATTTTATTCACTATAGGAAACTAGACAGAAAATAAATTAGGATTATTGGGAAAAAAATGTGGCAGCATCTAAATATGCGAGGACATTTTTTGCCCGCATTCTTTCCGTCCAGGTTCTTTCATTTGGCAAACAGTAGATGACATTTCCGCCATTTTCGACAAAAAAACCGCTAATATCGAAGATTTTGTAACCAAACTAAACAACGAAGTCGAGAACAATGGTCAACTTCCATTTTTGGATACTTTAGTGATTGGAAACGATAATAACACACTAGAATTTGATATTGTCACGAATAGCTTATGGGGTAGCCCGTTTTTATTTAAATAAGAACTTCTTAGAGAAGGACCGCGTCGCGATCAGTACAATGACGGGGTCTCAGTGCTTCCTTTAATCTACCACTGGATGTTCTACTCGGGAGGACACGCCTTGTTTGGCGTGCCGGGGGGTGACTGAGGTAGACCGGGACCGCTTTACGTGGGGTGAGAAGAGATGATAAAATAAGCACCTTTAGTTTATAACAATAACAATGTATTAACGATAAAACTTTAACAATAATTATTGGTCAGAAAAAAATAGATTCTATTATACCCGATTACTACGGTGCGCATGTTTTCTCGATTTGAGGTACTGTTTATAGGTCTTTGTTTACTGTCTTATAATTTATAGTTTTTCTTAAGAGTTGGGTTTTATTTAAGAGCACTAAAAGCTTTCACTAAACTTTTTAACTGACTATTTAGACACTTGTCTTTCTCAATACTCTGACAAACTTCTTGTCAGGACTTTACTACGGAGGTTGTGAAACCCCTGGTCCTAGCAGTCGTCAAATGGGTAACCGGTACCAGGTTTGGAGGGAATGGACTAGAAACTAAAGCAGTCGTATGGCTAACTTTAGGAGCGGATAGAATCCAGAAGGCAGTCGTCAAATGGCTAACCTTGGGAGCTGGAGGTGAGACTAAAGTCTGCAGAACTTAGGGTTCGCTAGGGTATTTATACTAAAAAAGTGATGATTATGGCATGCTTAAAGTTGAAAGTCGCTCCCGTTGATTGCTCGCGTTGTTTATAGTTTGCTTTAATGTTTATATAACAATTAGGGGTTCGCGAGACCGAGACCGAGACCGAGACCTGGCAAGTCTCGGTCTTGGTCTCGAAGAAAAAATTTAGTCTCGGTCTCGGTCTCGAGTCTCGAAGCTCGAGACCGAGACCGAGACTACCTTAGTCTCGGTCTCGGTCTTGTCTCGGTTTGGTCTCGGTCTCGGGTTGAGCAAATAAAAAGCAATTAAATAATTTACTGTTTTATTTCGTTAATAACACAAACGCTGATTCGGAATGTTAAGAGGAATATAAATAATTTAGAAAATATACCGAGTGTCATTTAAACTGAATAAGTTTCGGTACAACTGAAAGCAATCTTTTATTTATATTTCATTAAAAATGTATGTATGTATGTATGATTCTAAATCTAAACCATTTAAAAATCATCATAACTGCCATCAGTATAACTGCTCTATGACTCAGAGGTTTCCAAATTAAAAAAAAACGATTAAAGTGTGTGCAGTTACGGAAAAATCCATAGGCAGTCGCAGTACTTCGGTTAATACCCAACACGTGAGATATTTTAGTGTTACGGTAACATTTACAAAAAGGGGCAGGCTAAGGAATGGGATGGGGAAGGGACAAAAATTATTATTTTTAACTTCAGTGAATATGTCAAGTTTTCAAGTATGTGTAAGGGTTCATTTTCAATACCCTTCGATTGTTGTTTTGAAATATTATGGTGAATATATCAATGCTAAAAAAATAAATAAAATGGGTCTCCCTATCGCCAAAAATATTTTCTCGAAATATACCAAAAGACAAAATTTCAATTTCAATTTTCGGAACTGATAAGCAAACGTAAATAAATAAGTGATTTTTCTGTTAATAATACCATTTCTCAAAAACTAATTTTCCTTTAACAAAAAAACCCTATTACTTGTCTAGTGTGTTAGTGACTAAAGTAAGTAGGTAATTTACACACGGTAGTAGAAAAACTTTTTGAACGCGTTTTCACTGATTATATACAGTATGTCCACGAATGGGGTTTACATGAGGGCAAACGGATTAAATTTTGCAAGACGCGCAAAGAGGCCACTTTTAATAAAAATAACTTGAAAATAAAATTGTAAGTGCTACTTTAAAATTACTGTTCTCTACGTACCATGGCAACAAAATACAACAAATTGAGGATTCTAAAAATCAAAATTTTCAGATTTTTTGATTTATATTGTTAACAATAAAATAAATTTCAGCAATATTATTAATTGTATTCGTTACTTTTACTTTATTTTAAGTAACCTACACGAAAAAATTGCAATTCTTTAAGTTTTTTAGCAAATACGCCGAAAAAATATTACAATTTGAAAGTTCTAATATATTTATGAAAATTTGCACTTCAACGTAGAATCAAATTTGAACAACTCATTGACACTTTTTGATATGTCGTCAAATGATCCCACTTTTTGCCTTGTGATCATTTGCATTTCTCAAAATCGATTTTTGGCTTACTGGACATGCTGAATTAATCCCCAAAAGAGTTAATTTCGGTATTTGAATAATAAAAATGTTTCCAATTTGTTTCAAACATTATGCCGGTAACTAGGTATATCCCGAGCAAGTTCTTTTCAAACATAACATTTGAATGGCTCAGATATTCTATGTATAAGTACAGTTATGGCTAATTCATAAAAATGATATCTACTACCTACTCTTTGATACGATATTTACAGATAAAAAATTATGTTAAACATTTGTAAAGGTAAGTTGGTAAGTAAATTTAACTACTTTTATGTTTTAATTTACCAAAAAGCATTATTCAATCTAAAATCTTAAAAACAAACCTTAAGTCGCACAAACTAATGACTACATAATTCTTTCGAGACCGAGACCGAGACCGAGAGTCTCGTTACCTTGGTCTCGGTCTTGGTCTCGGTCTCGATAGGTAAGTCTCGGTCTCGGTCTCGATTCTAATTTCCAGGTCTCGGTCTCGGTCTCGTTTTCGAGACCGAGACCATAGTCTCGCGAACCTCTAATAACAATCTCCATGTTCAAGTTCAAACTTGCGACAGGGTGATATTTGTTTAGTAGCTTATGCATTTTAGTAGATTACAATATTTATAGAAAAAGCACAGCCACTAACCGATATATTCCTAATGACTCCTACCACTGCGACCAACACAAAATTGCCAGCTTTCATTTTTTAATACACCATATGGTTAACTTTCCTCTCAGCAGAGAAAGATTTAATAATGAAGAGGAGACAATTAAGAATAAAGCGAAAGTTAATGGTTTTAATACTAACTTAATAAATAAACTAATTAATATGCATTTGTTTAGAAAGACCATTCGCGATTCCCCTTCTTTCGTTAGTCAGGATGAAACTACAAAACATGTCTGATACCATATAATCCCCAGTATACTAGAAGACTCCAAAAAGTCTTTAAGGAAGTAGGTTTAAAATTAGTATACCAAACTCAGCTTAAAATTAAGAAATTATTAGGTGGTCCAAAGGACAAAATTGAAATATTAGAAAGAAGTGGAATATATGAAATTGGGTGCATGGATTGTAACCAAAGATATGTTGATCAAACTAGATTCAAGGAACACATAGCTCATTTAAAGTATGGTAAAACAGAAAAATTAAGGGTTGCCGAGCATGCTTTTGATAATAATCATAGAATAACAATTACAAATTTAAAATTAATTCATAATATAACTGATAGGAGATTATTAGACCCATATGAAAGTATGGAAACTATTAAATGTAAGAATAATTTAAATAGAGATAGAGGGTCTATTCCGTATAGTCACCTGACATTAACTATACGATGTTAATGTTCGGTGATATAGTCCATTATATTGGTTGATCGAGCGTGACTAGTGGGATTCCAGGGTTGCTTCCTTTGGTTCCGCTTGATTAAGCAAACGTTAAGTATAAAAGAGAGTTAGGTAGATTTTATATTTAGTTGTAATTATTTCCTGATGATGCTAACATGGTTAGCGAAACGCGCATCCCGTGAAATAATTATGTTTCGGTGTTGTGGATAAAACTCCGTTTCAGTTTTTGATTTATGTTCTAGTTCCATGAATAGCTTCGTATAAAATCCCATATATTTCAAGTGGGAAAAAAACTTCTTGATCTTTGATATTTTTGGATTTTATGGTATTTTCAAATTCGTTTGGCATTTTTTTGCACACTCTGTAAATAAAACTTAAATTCTGTTGATTAAAATGTTTTCTCGTTAAACCCTTTTTTCTATCAGCCATAAAATTTCTCGAGGAAATATAAGTAAAAAGTCTTCTCTTGTGAGTTCAATTTTCTGGCGAGCGTTATTTCCAGAACAGGACCATTAATAAATCAAATTTATTGGACGTTTAATATTTAATTAATATTTAGCGCAACTGTTTGTGGGTTTATTATAATTTATTTATAATTTATTGTTTTTCGCCATAGCTGATTCCAGTTATAATGTGATTAATGTGATGATTTAATAAAGCTGAAACACCAGCGGTGCGTTGAACTACCACTGCCTGATATATCTTCATATTAATCATATAAATCACAATTTGCTATAGCGATTTTGGTTATTAAAATATATTTGTAGCTTCGAGATTACGTATTACAAATTCATAATATTTACACTTGTTGTTTTACGACACATACTGAAAATGCTACTAAGCCACACTGTTCCAATATCAACTTACTCTGCACTCGTACAGTCGCAGCCAGTAAATGGCGCTATAAAAAGGGGTGGAGCCTTGGAAGTTTCGAAAGTGCGATAAGGCGTTTAGAAATATGACAAAAAGAGAGTGTCAAACTCTACAATTTTCTACAAAGCTGTATTTTTCAAGACCGACTATTTAAATTTTATTTTATTATCCATCTAATCAAGTTTGTGTTTACCAAAATAATGATTTTCAATATAATACTAGCCATAGAGTCCATGGTCGATTTTTGTTTAGAATATATTTCTTTACCTAGTTTCTATTATAAAAAATCATTGCCTGTTTTTTTATATCGATAATAAGTTGCATTCTGATATAAATTAATAGCTAATAGTCTTTACAGTATTTACCAGTACGCCTGCGTCATGTTTCTCCCGGCGCAGCCGCTCACCATAGGCGTAGCATTTTAGGGGACACCTGTTTAAAGTCAGGTAACTTTGAAATAAACCTGCTTTCAAGCAGAAAATAATAAGCCGTTACAAAAATAAAAATTACTAGACATAAAAGAATAATTTATTAATATTGAAATATGTTATATTAAAGCATTTATTTAGCATACAAGCTACATATAAGTACAACAATTTATAATTAATTATTAGGTACAACAAAGTGGTTAAATGTATAAAAAATAGAAAAAACGAATGACATATTTTAAAGCGTACATATAGTGAAAACCTACTAATATAAATTTAAACTACAAAAACACTACCTACCTAAAACTACATAAAATAAACTTAACAAAGCTTACTTTAACAATAAAAAATACAAACATAAATATGGGTAGAAATAAAATATTAAGATTAGTCACAAATAAAGCTTAACTTAATAAATATAAAAATGAAAGGTGTATAAATAAAATCACTCTTAAATTGTAAAATTAAAATAAATAAAACACAACTATACTAACACTTATCTAAAACAAATTCTCTCAGGAGCCCTTTGAATTGGTTTAGGTTATCACAGTTTTTTTGTTATCACACGTAACTTGTTAAATTCTGATAATCCTTTGTACAAAACCGAGTTACCAATTGATTTGAATTGCACCGATTCAATAAAATAAAATCTGTAGGATTTCTTGTGTGATAACTATGTACAGGGTGTCCCAATTTCGAGCCTCATCATTCGGATCTCGGAAACTAGAAGAGATACGAAGTCGGTTAAATGTAGGCAAAGTTGCGCAGTTTGATGCTGTTCAAAATGCCACCTTACAAGTTTAAAAATTCCGAATACTTCCGGAGATTTTTGGAAAACACCGAATATTCGTGATTTCATTTTTATTTTTTTAAGACTCTATTTGAATAGATATAACAAAATAAATTTCA
The DNA here is from genome assembly GCA_016904865.1 of Pissodes strobi. NCBI lineage: Eukaryota > Metazoa > Arthropoda > Insecta > Coleoptera > Curculionidae > Pissodes > Pissodes strobi. The sequence goes on from MU181966.1 coordinate 488,031, forward strand.
CACTTTTATTGCTACTTTTTCTGTTCTTCAAGATGGTGTGATCAGATTTACAAACTGACGTTTCGTCTTTGAGCTGCCATCATCAACTTTATTTTTTCAAGTACGGCCGTAGATTTTCTATTACGGATTTTAAGAGATTTTAAGGTCCCAAAACCAATGATGTATGGCACTTATTCGAAAAATTCATATTTGTGACATTTTCCATAAGAACTCATGTGTTAGAGAGAGACAGAAAATAGATTTTTAATAGGATTAAAAACAAATACTTTTTTTTACGCATTAATACTTTGCACAAAGAAAGCTTAAAAACTAACATAAGATGTAGTTAGTAAATAATATAATTATTAAGGCTCTAGGCTATATTTTTAGCAATTTACCCAAGTAAATAGTTGTGTGGGATTAGATTTGGAACAAATAATAAAGTTCACATTCTCATTGTTGTATCGCACTTTGTCGAAAAAATCATTTTAATGATTTTAGAATGTTAAGGTCTTACCAAAAATCTGTTTTCTGCCTCTCTCTAACACATGAGTTCTTATAAAAAATGCCATTAATATGAATTTTTCGAATAAGTTCGATACATCATTGATTTTGGGACCTTGGAAGCTCTTAAAATCCATTT